>JAWRVZ010000038.1:2195000-2492500 GCA_037043235.1 Rhodeus uyekii
GGCTTTTTTGCTGCTTCAGGACCTGGAAGACTTGCTATGATAACGATGAATGGAACGATGGAACGATGAATTCTGCTGTCTACCAAAATATCCTGAAGGAGAATGTCCTGCCATCTGTTCGTGACCTCAAGCTGAAAGGAACTTGGGTTCTGCAGCAGGACAATGATCCAAAACACACCAACAAGTCCACCTCTGAATGTCTGAAGAAAAACAAAATGAAGACTTTGGAGTGACCTAGTCAAGCCTATTGAGATATTGTGGCATGACCTTAAGGGGAGTTCATACTCTCAAACCCTCCAATGTGGCTGAATTACAACAATTCTGCAAAGATGAGTGGGCCAAAATTCCTCCACAGCGCTGTAAAAGACTCATTGCTAGTTATCGCAAACGCTTGATTGCAGTTGTTGCTGCTAAGGGTGGCACAACCAGTTATTAGGTTAAGGGGGCAATCCCTTTTTCACACAAGTTTGGATTTTGTTGTCCTTTAACAACAACCTTCATTTAAAAACTGCATTTTGTGTTTACTTGTGTTATCTTTGACTAATATTTAAATTTATTTGAAGATCTGAAACATTTAAGTGTGACAAACCCACAAAAAAACAAGAAATCAGAAAGGGGGCAAACTCTTTTTCACACCACTGTGTGCGTGTGTGTGTGTGTATGGTCAGTTTATGTGTGAGTTCCAAATTTTATCTTTATCTAGGAATCACAAATGAGTCCAATTTCAAGAATTTAAATAAATACATTTTATTTTTTATAATCTTAAAAGAAAACAATTAGTCAAAGATGCCCGAGAGCCCTGATTAAAACAGCTTGGAGTATTTTGCTCATGAAGATGATCTTTTAGAGGCTTTAAATGTGTTTTTAGTCACTTGGGAGAAGCTTAAGATGTATGATCGTGAAGTGTAAAATGACTCAATGATCACTGCACACTGAAGTGGACAAAATGGCAGCAGCTGCTTTTTATTCCTTATTTGTGCAACCTTGTTTCCTAATTTCATTTCACGTCCTATTCTTTTATTACTATAATTTTTAAGTATATGGTTTATTTTAAAAATGATATTATATATTTTTTATTTATTTATTTTAATTCTGGTGCGTTAATCTGTGTGATTGCGAAGTGTTAAATGACCGCGTTGGCGTCTCTGCTCACTTCACATGTTTTTATGTGTTTGCAGGCGTGGAGGAGACATCATGGTTATCGAGGTCCAAGAGCAGGCGGGGTCGCTCAGGGGTCGTGTGATAGCCGTGTTGACGCCACCTGGAGTGCAAGAGTACGGGTACGTGTCAACGGCCAGTCACGAGCAAACACGCGCACAAATAATCGCACAGTGTCCACATATACAGTTCCACACTGTTCGTAACACAGATTGCCTGTAGCAAATGAAAACCAGTGATGGATGTCGTGCTCTACTGCCCATAAAACCCGGCCAGAGAAACTTTGTTGACATCCTTCTCATTTTCTGCATTGGTTTTTGAGGGAAAAACTTTCAAAATGCATAGATGAAAACAAATCTAATCTAATTTTAAAAATATTTAAAGCTGCAAGCATTTGCCTCAAAATACAGAAGAATAACTGATTCAACTGAAATGTCTAAGAGATGTTTGTGTTTGAAAGAAGAGATGGCTACAATTAGCAGTTGTAGTTTAGTTCTTCATAAATATGTTAAATGTCATGCACACACACACACACACACACACACACACACCTGCATCACAGCAGACACACAATCCCATAAGAGCCCCGAAGCTTCACGTGACCAAACATAAAAGCGTGGGTGCGCAACCTCGTTTAGACTACTGACAAAACCCTCATAAAAATCTTTTATGAGTGAGCATGCACACACACACACACACACACACGCACATCCTCAATGTCTCATGTGAGTCAAATTAATTATGCTGATCCCTCAGAACACATATATTTCTTATGCGTTTTTTTAATCTGCCTGGATGTCCTTGTGGCAGATATCATGTTGATGAAAGAATAAGCCACAGGAGTGTGTGTGCGACAGTGATTGTACCACACTGAAGTAAAAGCAGTGGCTGCTTTTCATTTCTTATTTGTGCACTCTTTGCGTCTTATAGCTTCTCTATCTTAGGATGCAAGGATGAAGGAATAAAAGCAGAGAAATTATATGTTTTGAATGGAATACTTCTGGAGCGACACTGCAAAACAATAACAGGAACACAGTCTTATGTGGGTGGATTTTAATTAAGACATTAAGAAAGCGCAATGTGAAATACAGTTATGTGAAATACAGTTTTGTATATATATTTAAAGTTTTTAATATGACTTTTTTTTTACATTTGATTATTTTTTTCTCTCTTTTGAAATATATAGTTTATTTTGATGTTTAATAATATTTATATATTGAATATTGAATCTAACAAACGGGTGATGGGTGAATATAGTTACAGTAATACCTCGGTTTACGAGTTTAATTTGTTCCAAGAGCGAGCTCGTAACCCAAAATGCTCGTACACCAAAACAATTTCCCCCATAAGAACGCACTAAAAATCACTTGATTCGTTCCACACGACCATAAATGCCCATTTTAAATATTTTTTGGGGTTTAACCTATTAATTACATTTCAAATTATAACCATTAAGATCTGATATAAATACTAATTAAGTATTTTTAGAGTTTAACTGTCATTATTAACTATTTACTGTAACACGCACTTTACCTCTTCACTGCTGGCATGATCGAGACGAGAGGAGAGGAGAATGGAGGGGGGGTGGGGTTACTGCTTATATATTTCACTACATTGTAGCGTCGCTTCTTTTAATAACCAGACAGGTTCCTTCTCATTCAGAGATTTTATTGAGAACTATCGGATTGCGGTTCTGGCTTCAACCCACGCCGTACATAACAGAAGAATCAAAACTATCTCTGCTTACGAGCTCTCTCTCAAATCCCTCAGAACTCCACTCTCTCTAGCGCCGACTGAAACCCCGCCCTCTTAAAGTGACAAGACTGTTAACTTAACACTTATTGACACATCAGATTAACAAGTTCCTTCAGCATTTGTAACGATATTACAACGTGAAGAATAGCGATCACAATTAATGCAACAACACGAGGTAAAACCGCTGTAAATCACTTATGTATATGATCTGTACAGAGTCATAACTGTTATAGTATGCTGTTCTCTAAAAGTGTATGGCCCTTTAAGAACGTCATTGGGTGCGTTGGACTGTGAACACACGTGAGTCTCATTAGTATGCAATGTGTGGTGTTGGTAACATGCTCCATTAATAAAGTTTCATCATATTCACATGTAATCATATTCACAACAACTTATAAAATAATGCACTGTGGTGAATGATGCACCCAAACTGAGAGACACTGAGAGAATGAACGAGTTAAGGGGTGATAAAGGGATCTTTTCGACGCAAAACTGCGCATAGGTGAGGGAAATTTTTTCTCGTATACCGAGACAATGCTCGTACACTGATTCGACCCTCCATGCTCGTACACCGATTTGCTCGTATACCAAGTCGCTCGTAAACCGAGGTATTACTGTATATATTTTTTATTTATAAATATAAAGTTTGCTTATTTCTTTTTATTTTATAATTTTTTAACTAGCTATATATAAAATCTTTTATATATACAAATATTTTTATTTATCTTTAAATATGATTTATTTTATTTTTAATATTCCTTTTTTATTTGTCAAATTTCACAACATGTGTATATGTATGTGTGTATATATGTATATATATATATATATATATACACATATAAATAAATAAATAAAAGATTATATACAGCTAGTAATATATGAAAATCATTTATATATATATATATATATATAATTAAAATGATTTTCATATATTACTAGCTGTACATAATCTTTTATTTATTTATTTCATATATATATATATATATATATATAAATAAAATGAGGTTCGTATTATTTTCATATTACTAGAAATTACTAGTTGTACATAATCTTTTATTTATTTTTAAATATAAGATTTATTTATTTCATTTTTAAATGTCATTTATTATATAATTTAATTTACATTTATTTTTTAAAAAGCAGTACTTAGCAGTACATCAAATCTTTTTGTTTCTTTTAATTTCTAAATTTATTATTTATTTCAATGACACGCATTAGGTGTTTTTGACTATATAGATTTCTGCATAGGATGCACCAGTGTCTCTCCTCTGGAAGCCTCCCTTCTCTTTATTCCTCTCGGTTCAATTAGAGAACTGATACGTCCTTCATGGCGGAGTTTGATCGGTTTCCAGGTCACAGGCTGGAGGACAGAGGAATGAGAAAACAAAGAAATCATAAATTATAGTACAGTATTGAAAATCAGCCAGAATGATAAAACACATTGATTTTGCATATTTAATTCAATTAGTCGCGCATAGATTTCTACATTTTTCTGAAGGAATTGTGCATGGATACTAGTAAAGGTTAAAAAAGTTTAAACAAAACAATAAGAATACTCCATCTTATCCACCATTATTTGCGATTTGTGTAGGTCTTCAGGGAAAACCTTAATTTAAATTAGCGTTGTTGTGAAATGTTTATCATAACCTAGTCTCTGTCCCTGTCTGACTCCCGTCAGCTCTCTGCGTAAACACACATTAATCAAACAAGCAACGCTTTCAGGGCCTGTAACTGCTTCTCTATGAGACGTTCCAAGAACAGACCCACTGATACTTCTGCGAAGAGTCCACACTCGCTCTATTTTCAGCGTTTGCACGAAAGCGTTCGCTCGCCTCTGGTCTCACTCTCTGTCTCTCTGTCTCTCCGTCTGTCTCTTAGGACTCTCGTGGAGGCGGCGCTCGTCGCAAAGGACACCGTTGTGTGCGGCTTCCGTAAAGAAAACATGGACTGGTGCCTGACTGTCTGGCGGAGCTGGGGAGGCCACGAACTGGAGCTCTTCTACCAGGGATACGAGGAGCTCGGCCGCTTGGAAAGCAGTCTGAGGAAAAGGAGGTAGCTGTGTAAACGCAATGGAGAATCGACATACTGTACGGCCAATAACAGCACACACACACACACACCGGTACAGGTGTGTCGTGGGTATGGGACAGACACGCATACACACACACGGACTGTTGCTTTAGGAAATATAATCCTGCAGGACTCGGCACATGCACTAAGTGCATCAACATATACATTCAGCCCTGAGCGTTTGGACGCATTTGTGTACCCAGAATGCATCAGAATTAAACTAAGGGGTTCTAAACTAAAGAGTTCTTGCATTCATGAACATGGTGTGTGTGTATGTGTGTGTGTGTTTAAATGCCAAGACAGAGGTGTATTGCTGGCTTCTTCTCAAGTTAACCAGCAAATTAGATGTGCCTTTGGATGAAGGACATGCTGTCTCAGATTTGACTAGCAATACGAACCAATGAACTGACAGACTCTGAAACCCCGCCCACTCAGTGAGGTCATAATAGAGTGCATCAGTGCCTGCCTGCTTTTTTTGGCAACCTTGGTAAAGTTTTCCCATTTAACAACCTCGTTGCTCACTGTAGGTGAGCTAAGGTAGCATTAAAAATCAGTTTTCCTATGCAGAAAACGAATGGGATTTCTATTTCCACAACCCGACTGTTTATAGGCAGCAGTTATGTATGGAGTGGAATACTGTAGTAGTGTGTGACGTTTGTCACATGACCTCGTTGCTTTGCATGTTAAATTCAGTGAGAGGTATTTGTCAATCTTTGAAAAATATGTCTGTTTTACAAATTCAGTCCATTTTTTGTTTAAAATATCAGAACATTTGGCGGTCTGATCAAATAATGAGACACGGTAATGGTAAGATGTTATGGTAAAAAGTCGAACATACTATTTACACATACATACACACATACTATTTACAGAAGTAGTATGCGTTTCTGAATGTGATGGCAATCTTGGATCTGAGGAACTTTATGATTTATGAGGTTTTGATCTGTTGTGTGATTTGAGAACACCAGCATGTTGAAATGTCGTTATTGTAAATAATGTCTGAGCCTTTCATCTCTATAGAATGAATGTTATTTATTGTGGAATGTTTAAATCTCATGCTGCATGTGTAAAAAGTTGTTACTAAACTGTAAATATGCTGAACAGAACATGACAATTAAATCAAAAGCCTTTTATATTAAAAAGACTGTGTGCGATTGATGCATTAGTGCGGCTTTGACCTTAGGAACAGATTCCATAACTACAAACATTTGCATTTAAAACGATAAGAGTTATGTTAAATACAGGTTCATAGATGTGTGTTGCTACAGTATTAGTATGATGCAATAGATGTGGCTCTCTTAAAGTGACCCATGATGGTTTTTCATAGGTTCCTAATTTTGTTTTTGTGGTCTCCTACGATAGATTTACATGCATCAAGGTAAAGGGCCAGTCACACAGCAAAAACGCATGAATCACGCACGAATTACATACAGATTTTTGTTTCTGCGCGGAGCGTGCGTCGTATGCGTAATTCGTCGGTGGAACGAACGTGGACCGTCAGCGATTGTAAGTGGATGTGCGTCGAAGGCGGTTTTTGCGTGATTTTGAGTTATGAACGGTTCAAAAGTTTTCCGACCCACGACTGTGTTATTCATGAGAAGGCGTGCGTAGTTTATGCGTGACTATGCGCGGGACACGCGTCGGCCGTCAGTGCTTATGCGTCGGAACTGGTTCGAAACCGCGCACGTCCACGTCCGTCCACTGAAGCCTCACCTTCATATCACGCATGAACGTATCACGTTCATTCCACTGACATCCACTGACAATGTGAATTCTGAAAGTGCTTGTACGTGGAACGTTCGTGAAGCGTGCATGTTTGGACGCGCTCCGTCAGTGATTCATGCGTCGGGCGTGCGTCGAATGTTCGTGGATTACTTTGGTTAATTTCTCAACGCACAAGGACGCACAAACCCAATCTGTGCGTGATTTGTGAGTGATTCGTGCGTGATCGGCTGTGTGACTGGCAATTAAAAAACTAATCTCAAATGTAGGGGGCATTAATAATATTCTAAAAAGTATAATAGGGGCACATTAAAATTCCAAAGCATGTGTTTCAGTGAACATTTATTAAAAGAACCAATTTGTTCTCTAGTTGATGAACATTTAAAAAATCGAAAGAACTTTTTTCCTCTTATGGAATGGAAATATTCTGTGAATGTTAAAGGTTCTTTATGGAGCGACAGATGCTAATAAATAGGAACCTTTATTTTTAAGAATCATCTCAAGAAGAGGATATTTGCTTTAAAACTATGTATAAGATCAACCCTCTACAAATATGAGACGGTGTTTGCATATGCAATAGCTTCTTGTGCTTCCTCAGATTGTGAGGTTACAGTTGCTTTTGGCTGCTGGCGTTACATTACAACATAAACTTCACTGAAATGACTTGTGTAGTAAAACAGCCCTGAGGTCTTAACAAGCAACACATTTATTACTCATTCTCACATTGGCTAGATCTGACTCACACACTTTATTAGCGTTATGTGTATGTGCTTATTCATGCGAGTGGTAAAGGACGCCTATAGAAAAATGTTGGCTTTGTGGAATAATTCTATATAATTGTAACCGTGTTGACACGATTGTCTGGTGATGACGTTGGTGTATTTGTGATGACATTTTTAGAAATGTGCCCCTCAGAAGTGCAACAGAACAAGTCCACACAGATTCACTCACTATGTTCCTGATGATGGACAGGACTCACACACCTGGAGAACTGAAATTACTGCAATTACAGCACGATGACAGAACAGAGCGTCACTCATCTTGCGTCGACCTCACACTCTTGTGACTTTCTCACTTTAGTTCATCCAAATCTGCAGCTTTCAGGTATTATCAGGCTTGATGAGAGAAACAGCTCTCCAAAACTGCTAAATGTTTCATTCTAAGTATAGTTGCATTATTTTTTTATTTAAAATACCATTCAAAAGTTTGGGGTATGTACTTTAAAAAAAAATCTTTTTGAAAAGCCTCTTATGCTCAACAAGGCTGCATTTATTTTATAAAAAATAATCTAATATTACTATATTACAAAACTAATATTGTGTGAAATATTATTTATGTTTTATTTGCTAAATCATTGCTTCAGTCTCCAGTGTCACATGATCCCTCAGATCCCTCAGAATTAGAATTATTCTAATATGCTGATTTGGTGATCCAGAAACATTTCTTATTATTACCAATGACAATAGTTGTGCTGCTTAATATATTTGTGATAACTCTGATATTTTTTTCAGGATTCATTGACGAAAACAACCTTCTAAGGAAGCTCTATCACAATCGGTCGCGTGACAAGCAATGGTTTCAAAACCACAGAGATTGTTTTTATATTAACTCAATGTTTTAATGTTTTTGCTTTTACTGTGGTAACTTTTTCTAATGTTATTTTAGCTGACGCCTTCATCTTGTGGTAGTTTATCAAAATCATCTGCTGAAGTCCATTGCAGATATAGAAATTCATAAATGTATCTAACTACGATTGCATGAGTTTTTACATTCTGTTACAGATGCTCTAGTCAAATTGTTCTCAAATTTTCACGGACCAGTGGTTTGACTGTTCCAATATGTGAAACTGCTGTCAAAGAGGCATCTATGTACATTATTCTATGACCAAAACTGGCTGCAACTTTTGAACATAGTTTTATGGAGTAGAGGATGACTTTCGGGTCTATTCCTTACAGAAAAAACGTCAAATTTAAATCAAATAAACGGTAGTGCTGGAAATATGAGACCCCTAAAAGGAAACAAAAAAAAGGAGGGAAAATATATTTCAGTGCTTTTGCGTTCCTCAGAGAAATTTATTTTTGCTCGCAAACCTTTTGTTTTGCCTCCCCTTGGAATCTTTGCATTCACTTGTAAAAAAAAAAAAAAAAAAAAAAATTATTTTGCAAGTGAACGTAAAATTTCTTGAAGGAATACAAACATTTTGCGAATGAACGCAAAAGCATTGAGAATTTTTCTCCCCATCTCATATTTTTTCCTTTACCATGCCCCTTTAGGGGCTCTATAGATTACTTTTTTGATAGCCACAGTGAATAAATTTGACTGTAACCCTTAAAGTATTCTGTCATCAGTCAGAGAGGAGTGTGTTGTCAGGAGAAGTAATGTCCAAACGGCAGTAACAGAAATTGCAGGTTATTGTGGGATAGTGGGGCTTAACTATCCAGCTGTGAAAAACTGCAGCACAGGCCACAGTGATATTTCACTGGAGCCTCCTGGAAGGTCAGTCCATGGAAAATAGTTGTAAAATGTTATAAATGAATCAGGACAACATCTGATCGGAGAGGAGAGCCAACCGAGAGCGACTTTCTCTTCGTAAGGTGCCCGATTCTTTGTAAACAAGCCGTTGGATCCGGAGCCAGAGGTTTAATCAACACTGGATATGGTGGCCTAGAAATTTCACGCTGGATGAATGTTTCTCTATGGCGCACTGGGCATCTGTTTCTTTTTGCTTGATGGAAATTAGTTTTGTATGATCTATAGCTGTTTCGATCCCCGGCTTGATTCCAACCAGACCATGAGACAATGAAAACCGTAGCACCATTTTACCATTTCTACACTTTAAAGTGAGCAGCACGTCGAAACAAGATTAGATTAGATTAGAATATCAATGTGTTCCTTGAATGCAATGTAGGTTGCTTTGGATAAAAGCATCTACCAAATGCATAAGCGTGTTTCATGCTAAGCAGAGTTAGACAGACGTCAGGCACTTTTTACAGTTCCTCCTGAACCAAAACATTGAGTTTATGCTGCATTCACGCCATAGCATGAATTGAGACATGAAATAGTTTAATGCTGTCTCTCGTGACACTTTGCAGACTGCTGCGTTAGCTCTGTGTGTTCATGTGTTTTGAAAGAGGTGGAGAGCGTTCTGAAGGGAGGGTGGGATCCTATGCTTTCAAAGCTAGCATGCTATTGCTAACCTCCCCTCTGCCTACCCTACCTTTTAGTTTGATTTCTGCTCATAATGAGAGCATTTTGATTTGATTTATGTAAGATGCTTGTTTGTTTGTTTTTAGTAAATAAGCCCTACTAATTTATTTTATGCAAAATTTACACATCCCTGAACCACAGTATCTTTTATCAGTCACATTGCCTTCTGCCATACATGATATCTAGTTGTAAAAATAGTAAGAGCCTAAAACATCTGATCTTACCTTTTAATATTCATATCCAATTGGGTTCAACTGATGAAGCTTTTTAATTAATATTAAAATTGTTATTCTCAGAAGCCACTGCATTGGCTCTCAGGAACCAATATCCTCATCTTTGATGACTATTTTGACTGTTTAGGTTTTTTTTTTTTTTACACAAAACACTACTGCTTCTTAGATAAGCCTATAGCTTATAGCTATTCCAGAAACATATTATCCTGAACCTGAAAATTATTCCCCTATGAAGGGAAAATGATGAGCTGCACCAATCTAACGGTGCTGATATGACTTAAAGTGTAGCTTACATCAATAATTGATCATCACATCAATTCAATTCTTGATTGTTACATTACAATTATGATATACTGTGTATGTAAGTATGGTAAGTGTTTAATTTGCAACTATAGAGCTGGTAAAGTGGTTTGGGAGTTGCACATTTATGACATGCATAAATGTCCCTGTTACCTGTCAGATATCAGTGAAGTTGGTCAACAGTCCGGGGTCATATTCTATGTTTAACCCTGGGTTTTGTTTTTGCATATTTATCTAGATTTGCTATGCTCTACTGTTTGAATTACCATTTGATACTTATTTGCTTAATTTGATTATAACATGGATTGGACAAGTGCAGCATATGACCTTTGTTAATAGCAAGTCCAGCTGTGTCCATTTTAATACCCTCACAAATCCACACTGGTTGTCTTAAATTGATATTTTGGAAAGAATTAGTAAAAGCAATATGTTTTCTCCATCACTTGATTGTCATTGATATTCAATAGTTTTGTTTCCATCTGACCCTTAAATATTACCATTCAAAAGTTTCTTGTCTATAAGATATTTTAAATGTTTTTGAAATAAGACTCTTATGCTCAGCAAGGCTGCATGTCTTTGATCAAAAATAAAGTAAAATATTAATATATTTTAAATGTAAATTTTTCCTGTGATGCAAAAAGAAAGCTGTAATTTCTGTACGACCTGCAACAAATGTTTAGAGAGGAAACTGGGTCCATGTTGAGTTCATTTGAGTGTAAAAGCATTATAAAGTATCAAGACTGTGATAAATAAAAAGTTCAAAGAAACTTTGTATTGCAGTTGAGCACAAAAATGATGACATCACTGATTTCACAGTCACTGTTATAACTTAAGGCTGCAACTTTTGAAGATAAATAATTAGGATAACACTTTACAATAAGTGTTTGTTTAAGTCTCATTAGTTAACATTTGTTAATGCATTAGCTTACAATGAGTAATTTTTTTGCTGTAGTATCTATTACTTTTTGTTAATGTTAGTTAATAAAAATAGAAGCTTAATTCTGGAAACAGTAACAAATCATTTGATCAATTAATAGTTTGCTGTAGTTAAACTGTAGTTGATACATTTAACAGACTACATACAAAAAGTGAGTTTTGTTGTCATTCATTGTCACTGTAACAAAGTGTTATTTTTTTAATTAGCTCATATGTAAAGAGATGGCTAATGATTTAAAAACTCATTAACCGTAAATAGTTCTCACTCTGGATTCACGGTAACAGAAAATCAAAAAATGTCATTAAGTGCTTTAAACCAACCTTTATTAGACATAAGTTGCATTAGTATTCAGTGTTCCTTAAAATCTTTATAAATTCATTAAACACACACACACGTTGGGTTTCCATATTTTGCGGGGACTTTCATATGTTTTACGTATGTTTTTCATATTGATGGCATTGTTATTTAATTTTAAAAATGTATTGAAGTGATTATGTTTAGTATTAGGGATAGACTTAATACTCTTTATACTAATGCAATTAATAAATGTTGGTTTAAAGCGCTTAATTACATTTTCCCATATACCATGATTTAATCTACATTGAGAACTTTTTACAGTTACCGTAATACGTTAGCTTGATCTAACTCTTTGTAATAATGTGTTCATTACAGTGGCAATTAATAAAGAACTCACTAATTGTATATAGTCCATTAATGTATTAACTAAAGTTTATAAACTATGAATTAACTCCAAACTACCAATCGTTTGGGGTTACACTTTATTTTAAGGTGACTTAGTTACATTATACTCAAATAAGTACTGAGTACTGTTAAATAACTACATGTACTTACTAACTACTATTGACTAAGGGTTTGGTTTAGGGATAGTTACTTGTAATTATGCATAATTTATGGTTATTACTATAGTTAGTATATTTACATAGTTATTGTATATTCTTAGAGTAAAGTATTATCCCATTTTTTCTTTTAATATGTTGGTACATTGAAATTAATATTAATTGCCATTAATAAATGCTTAATGATTAACTAATGTAGTCAACTAACGTTAACAAATAAAACCTTATCGTCAAATGTTACCAAAATGGAGAGTTTTATGGTAGAGAGTGTTGTATGATTATCAGTGAATAAGTTAAACAAAAAAACACTAAAAAGCATAATATGAAATATAGTGCAGGAGTTCAATGTTCAATCTTTATGAGCCATTACATTTTTGATACACAGCTCAAGAATTTATTTAGAGTGCGTTTGACTTAGTGCAAAAACCCTTATAAAGTATCAAGAGGTTCAAATTCAAATCTGATTATGAATAATTCCTGTTCATATCACCTTCCAGCTACCACAGCTAATATTTTGTGACTGAATTCATTCCACGTCTTAGTACTCTAGCATCTGAAAAGACCGAGCTGCCATATGACGGCTGGAGTTCCTCTATCCCACTGACCTGCCCGCCACTGCAGCGGAAAACTCATTACCATTCCCTTCACTCAGCGTGTTTTCCTCTGCTCTTTTCTGTCGCTTAATTGCAACGTAGAGGTTTTTCTCACTGTGGGGCATTACCGGAGGCCTACGGGGATCGGGACGTGTGGTGGAGGGGGCGGAGGATCCAAACAGGGCAGTAATGGAGACCAGGTGGGAGCCTGTCCTGAAGGGAAAATAAGCTTAAGCCGCTTTGGTGCAACTTTAGCTATATAGTTACTTTTAAAGGTGGATTTTCCCCAGTGTTTCGGTAGAACCACCACTTTTGTTTCCCCAAAGAACCATGTTTTTCTTAGTGTGAAAAACATTATAAAAATCTAACGAACGTTTTCCATTATAAAGAACTGTGTAATGGAAAGGCTCCATAGATGTTAACGATTCTTCATGGATCCATAGAAGCCAATAAAGCACCTTTATTTTTAAGAGTGTAGACGAGAGACAGATTTCACTGTGCGTCAGAAATGCATTGGGAATGATTGCGGAATTTGTACTAAATCAGCTACATGTTAAAGCTGTTTTTCCCCTGGTGTTTTCCTGGTACAGACATGCCTGCAGATGACCCAATGACACATGCAAGGAGACCATTACACAAGCTCACATGTCCTCTGAGAAACTTCAGAAAGCACAGCACACGCAAACAATTGAGTCTTTATCCGCTCCGCTTCCTCAGCATGTCCCCCACAGACAGACCCCTACTAAGAAACCATTGGACACAGAAATCTGAGGTTCTGATGAATTCCAAAAGTATGTTTCACATTACCACGACTGATAAGCCTTTAAAGTGGTTTTTCTTGAATATTCTTGCACTGTACAGATGAAGATGAATATGGATGATATTGTTTAAAATGTTGGCATGGTGAATGCACTGATAAAACGTTTCCTATTCCTTTATCAGAGCTTTTTGTTGTGAATATATATCGCACATTTATATATTCAAATGTACAAGTAAATGTATATAAAAGTGTGTTTTATTCTAGATCATTTTAAAAAAAATTTGCTCATACAGTGATAAAATATTTACTTAAATACAGTGTGTATATACATATTGTCACGCAATGTGCGTAGAGTGCAAACAGAAGATGACGAGGATGCAGGTTTCAACACCTGAAACTCTCTTTAGAAAACGAAAAACAAAGACTTGAAATATAAACAAAACGGCACACCTTTTGTGCAAACATGGAAGAGGAAGAAGAACAGGGGAACATCAAACACCTTCAACAACGTTAACGAACGACAAAGACGAGGCAATATGAGAGGGAATTTATACAAGAAGAAACGGGAAACAGCTGACAAGACAAACAGGGTAATTATATATATATGTATGTATATACATACAGTGTGTGTACATTTTATATATATATATATATATATATTTAATACATTTTTATATATTTTACGCATTGCCTACGTATTCACAAGTATAAAGTTATGTGTATGTAATTATCTATAAAATATACTATATGCAGGATAATGAATTTTAAAAATGTAATTTGTGAAGTGTTTGTTCAGCATCATGAATACAGCAATGAAACGTTCCATATTTCTACAACATTAGTTCTTTGTGATGATTTTATATACATTTTATATTCGCAAAATTAATTTTCATTTTTGTATATTTTGTAATTATAAATTTAAATTCATAATACAGTTCTGTATAAATAAAAAAAATTGTATATGAAATACATAAAATTTTATGTATGTATATATATATATAATGTATTCAGCTGGTTGCTCATCATCATGATAAATAAAATAATAATAATTACATTGTTTTTATAAAATATTATTTATGTGATTGTTTGGAATGTATGCAAATTCACCCATTTTATTTACCAAAAGTTTACTCATTACTAATGTTAAGGCGGCGTCAAGCTTTGAAACATCATAAAGGTTTAGCATGAGGGCGAGTAAATGACAGAATTTTAATTTTGGGAGAAGTCATCCCTTTAATTTGGCATAAGGATTTGCATTGAGAGTGAACAGGAAGTGTTTCACACAGAGACACTCAAAAGTGCTGATTCGCAGGAGCTTTAAGCCACATAAACAAAGAACATCTTTGCATTTCCTTGGCCGGAAACAATGGCCATGTTGTTCACTGGTATAATGTGGGGGAAGTTTGGCTGGCACGCGGGCAGGCTGCCCCATGGATGCTAATCACCCTCCCCAAAACCGCCATCAAAACCATTCATGCTTGTCTTATTAGCGTGTTGCTTTTCAAATGTTGTCTTTGAAAGCAGAGCATGATAAAATGATTAAAGCGATCACTTTAGGAGCAGGAGCTCCACTGTCAAAGTTTGGTCATGCAGTTTGGAATAACTTCATTCTTATTACACAGTTTGCTTTTAGTTTTCAAGTTGAAAAACTTCTGAATGTCTGAAGCATTCAGGAGTGTGTTAACAAGGGCAAAGGAGGAAAGACATCAGCAATGATCTTAGAGGAGCAGTTCTTGTTGCCCATCAAGGAAAGGTTTTAAGGTAATTTCTAAACGAGTTGCAGTCTATCATTCTACAGTGAGGAAGATTATTCACAAGTGGAGAACATTCAAGACAGTTGCCAATCTTCTCATGAGTGGACATCTCAGAAAACCGCAGAAACTCAAGAGTTACACCTCAAACTCTACAGCTCTGTTAACATGTTAAATGTTACAGATCACAAAAGTACAATTAGACAAAGACTAAACAAGTATAGCTCGTTTGGAAGGGTTGCCAGGATACGCCTCTTATGAGAGTACGACTTATGTTTTTAAAGTTGCATCTGAACAAACCACAAGACTTCCAAAGAGGAGATTTCCTCATAGCAACTGTCAAGCTGGGGCTTGTTTAGCAGTCACAGGACTTGGGCATCTTGCAGTCATTGAGTCGACCATGAACTCCTCTGCATATCAAAGTATTCTAGAGTCAAATGTGAGGCTATCTGTCCGACAGCTAAAGTCTGGCCGAAAATTAAGTCATTCAACAAATGCAACATTCTGTAAAAAAAGAAAAAAAGAATTGTCAATTTGGATTTCATGGTGACTTTAGTCTAGACAGTGACCATTGTGCATCTGTCCACGTCCCGAGATCATGTCGCACAAACTGATTATATCTCGAGTCTGAGGAACAACGGCACAACACTTAATGAAAACCAATTCGAGGATGAAGATAGATGGGGAGATTCACCCATGTTCAACGCTTCAGTGCCTGAAAGGAATCATCCATTCTGCAATCGAACAATACTGTAGATGTCACACGGATACATGACAGGAACTTTAATGACCAAGTTAATGGAAACAGCCGAGGTTTGGGCCAAACACGGAGAGGCAGCTGTTATTACTTATTCATTGCTGAACAAGAGACGGCTCTGCGCTGGTGTGAGCTGACGCATATCGCTTTCAGCTGGGCCACATATGCAGGGCGCGGGAACGCTGTTACGAAAGCCTGCAGTCAACAGATGTTTGGGCTTCTTGAGCTGCAGTGACCTGATGACAAAGCTTCATGAACAAGCACTTCAACACGTTAGCCAGATACAGAAAACATGCAAGAGTTTTCTCTTAAAAAAAGCCTCTTCTTCCCAAAAAAAGTCAAACATTTCAAAATATTTAAGTAATATTTAGGACAAGTCGAAATTTTGATGGTCATATTGATGAGATGAAAAGTCAAAGTTATGACTATGGTAAAAAGTTTAAATGATGGTGTTAAAACCAAATTATGACATTAAAAAAGTCAAAGTATTTTGATGATGTGGATAAATACTTTACGGTTTCTTTGTATTGTTGAACTAATATCCTGTGAATGAACACCAAATTCACTTTTACAAAATTATCTGAAAATATCTAAAGGTTTGTCAATTTATCTTATTACAACTTCCGTCCAAGGAATCTCAAATTTTAAGAACACTTAAAAAAATATAGGTTCTTTATGGCTTTAATAACCTTTAAAATCCATGGAATCTTTCCAATCCACAAAAGGTACTCCACAGTAAAAGAAAATGAAAGGGTTTTTTTTAGGAAACCAAATATGGTTTAAAAAAAAATCTTTTGGAACTTTTATTTTTAAGAGAGAAGACATGATAGTTTTATGTGTGGAACATTTGTCATTATTCACTGAAACTATCTAGGACGTTTAACCATTTGACCACATCGTCCTCAAAAACCACCAAAGAAATAAAAGTCTTAGTTTGATACCGATCAGAACCAGTTGTGTCAGTAAAGGACTTTAGAAAGTAGTAATTTAGCTGTTAAGCTGTTCCTTTAAACACATCCACCTCATAGAATAAATCAGTACAGTAAGTCCAGCCAGAGAGATTTTTGCCAAAGACTGGCAGCAAGATGCCAGGAAAAAATCATGGCTGGTTAATATTTGGTCTTTTTGAAAGCCAGCTGATGACACAGCACTGTTTCACATTAAAACCAATTGCATGCTGTTCAACCGAGACTTAACAAGATCCAACCACGATTATTAATCTGGTTTCAGATCCTTTGGCTTCTACCATCAGATCATTCAGTTACACACTGGTCAGCAGATCTACCGGAATATGGAACGGATCAGTTTAGGACAGGAATATGAACAACATGATATTGCAAATTCACGTCTATGCAAAGAATGCTTTATATAAGCACAGTTGGAGATGGCAAACTAACAAAGGCGGCATTCAGTTTTAGTCCTGGCATGTTTGTTTCCATCTTACATATCAATGAGCACATCGACAGCCACACGAAATACAAACTTATTTACAAAGCAGAAATTTGTTCCATGAAATCTAAAGCTTATCAGCTCCTTAAACAACATGATGTTCCTAGAACGAATTTCATGGGAATCTGGGCTGTGGTTGAAGATGTAATTATTGAATGTTTGTTCAGTGTCTGTAACCAGACATTTAATATTAGGGGTGACAAACTACTATTGAGTATCTGGAGACAAGAAATGTACATTTATACACAAACGGATCAGCACCATCTTTCTTTTTCACTGAATTGAAAGCACAGAATTGGGGGATGTTAAAGGCAGCGAAGGATACATCTAAAAATTTATCAGATAAAGTTATCTGAGGAGACAGGAACTGAAGCTAACATTGGATTCGGACATGCCGGGATGCTTTTCGAACTTGGAATGCGTCCTCCGAAGGCTGCATTTTTTTGTAAACGGAGAGTTTATACAGTGGTGAGCAGTGTTGCCAGATTGGACTGACGATTTCCAGCCCAACTACAGCAAAAAACCTGGCCATTTACAAAAATACCCGCCCAATTTTTATCGACCAGCCCAATGCATTTTTTTCCGGTCGGACGTGACCAAAAGGAGCAGTCTGGCAACACTATGGTGAGAACCCGTCAGAACCCAGAGGTGTAATTCGCCACTGGTTCCATCAAGGTTTTTCTATGGGATTTTATAATGCTTTTTTATTTGTTTACTGTGGTAAACATAACTTGACAATACTTTTGACGCTTTGTTCTACAACGTAGAGGTGCACACGCTCACACCTCAAACGGTCTTCTCTAGATACTTATCAAAAATGGACATAACTGCATCAAATTCGTTTATATTCAACACAGGCTTTCTGTTACACATAAATCGAAAAACCTATAGGAAAATCTCTTGACTTATAGGTTCTGGCGTCACACCTGCACCATATTTGTGGTAACCATCAGTCAACCAGTCAAATGGGCGATGAGTGTATTTACACTATAAATAGAATTTAAAAAAATAAATAAATATGGAACTGAATTTTGCATCATGGTAAAATCACTAATGATGGCTTCTTATTTCTTTATGAAACCAATAGTCTAAAAATAAATAACATAACTGATTTTTAAGTTCAGTAACCAGTACTTTATTAACCTTCTAAATTACAAAAAGTCATTTTATCCTCAGTATGGTATTACTGTGTTGGTTTTAGCCAAATGTTGAGAAAGAAAATAAATGTATTTAAATTAGCTCGGTTAACTTGGTTCAAAAACCACAGATTTTCAAGTACAAACAAGAACTCCTCTCAGTTTCTCAAGCAAAACCACTAAACCTGCTCATTCCAAACACACACCTTTAAAATAACATTTCTCGTGTGTGAAAAGCGCCACTGGAAGAGGAATATCAGGAGCAGTGGGTCAAACGAAACAGAGTTCACTGGAATATCTGCTGAATCACAGTAGACTATAACATTTATTGCACAATCACACTGGAAAAAGAGTGCTGTGACTCAAACTTCATCAGAAAAAAATGAAGAACCACAAAGTGCATTAGAATCTCATCTCAGACAGGAACATTTGAGAATTGGATCTGTTCCAAAACCTATTGAACTTCTTGCTGCCTCCCCAGGCTCCATGAACGTCAACTTAAAACGATAAAACAGTTCCAGTTAAAAAGTTATTCAATCAAGAGCCGTGAGCGATTTTCTATTTTTCTTTTGTTGACAGCATATATAGCAATAATACACAGCACAGATCTAATATATATACACATGTGATTTCTTTACTCGCTAAATACGTTCACAGACATAACCGACTGTTTAGATGAACTTTGTGTTTTTGACAATCTTGTGTCTATTTAACAGTTTAAGGTAGTTTAATACTCAAAGGGTGCGCTGTGTGACAGCCAGCTTTCTGTGTACATGCTTCGGATGTGTGCGCATCAGAAAACCACATATCAGAAGCTTCCGAGGCATGAGCTGTGAAGCTGTACAGCTTTTCTGTAGCTCAAACAGTAGAGCATGGCGCTTGCAACGGCAAGGTCATGGGTTGGATTCTGAAGGAATAAATGTATACATATCTAGCTTAGCATAAATTAGAAATTACTGATTGCTTTTATGATTAAGGTATTTAAAGGTTTAATGACGCATGAATGAATAAAAGAATGAATGAATTGCTTTAGAAAACACAAACTGCATATACAGTGATCCCTCGTTTATCGCGGTTGATGTGGACCGGAACCCCCCGCGATAGGTGAAAATCCGCGAAGTAGGATCAGCCAATCAGCTCACGGGATTCATCCACTCGTGCTCTCATTCGTCGATCTCACGCCGGGAACCAATCACGTCAACCAATCATGTCTTGTCTGAGTGCTGCGGGTGTGTACAAAGCCTCTGAGAGAGTTTCTCTCTTTGTCTGGCATCCTGGGAAACCGTTTCTCTCGCGCATCACGATAAAACAACGCTGCTTTCCGCAATACGGCTGCTGATATGGCGGTATTTTTGAATTTTTATTTTGCGATGATATTTTTGAAAAATCCACGATGCACTGAGGCCACGAAACTTGAACCATGAAGTGACGAGGCATTACTGTAGTATTAAGTGGAATATATGGGGGCTTGTTGATTGAATAGAGTGGTACAAGGGAGTTAACCACAAGCAATCTATGTGTGCATTTAACATACTTGTTTGAATAAAGGGAGTTAACCACAAAGAATGTATGTGTGCATTTAACATACCATAGATGGGTATTTGATCTGTGTTGAGCGCCTTAGGCGCCCCGTTTATGTTAACCTTTGTGTGCAGGAAAAACAGGAATAGAGATGGGTGATCTCAATTGGAGCAACACCTATCAGTGGCCATCTCCCAAGAGAGGACATCCCACTTGTGTGTTAAAATGTATAAATATATGGGTCAGGGAAAGGCGAGGTTGTCGCAGAGTACCTGGGCATGAGACTCGCATAATATTGTGTAATCAGGGAAAGCTGTGACCCAGAGCTCTGTATACTTTATTCATATGATTTAATTGATAAGCTCTCATTAAAAGAACACGCGGACTTGAGGAATTGATGAAAAGTCTAACAATTCCCAGGGAAAGCAAGAACTGATTAGAATGTCAATGTGTTTCTTGAATGCAACATAAGTCGCTTCGGATAAAAGTGTCCGCCAAATGTAAAATTAACTGAACTTATATGTAAAGGATTCACCATCTGTCTGGAAAGCAGCAGCTCATTTGCATTTAAAGATACAGTATATGCATGAAAACAGCATGAGTTTCCTTCCACTCAAAAACAAGCATTTACAACCAGATTTAATTGGGTATTTTGAGTTGAAACTTCACAGACACTTTCTGGGGACACTTGAGACTTATATTACGTCTTGTAAAAAAAAAAAAAAAAAAGGGGGGTATTATAGGTCACCTTTAAAATGCAGTCTATATAGACAGCTCACAAGGAAACCGAAACAGAACCCCTATAGAACTGAATTAGATCTCTTGATAGCATTGATTTTGTGGCGGAGAAAAAGTAGGGATAGCTTATTTGTTTTAAATTGAGTAACAGTCAACAGCTAAAAACGTAAATTGATTTGGGCATTTCATGAAGGTGATGCCTGTTGCCCAACTGCAGTTTTGGGGCCTCTTTTAATTACCTGGAATGTTTGCCAGCCACCATCCATTCCTCTTTTCTGAACTCTACTACCTGGTCACACACACTCACACACACATATATTTCATGTAATTTCACTCTGGTTAATTATTAAATAATTTAGTCATTTTCTTACAGTCATGTATATATTGGTATTTGAGCATGAAAAGGTCTGAAAAATCACTCCAAAGGGAATTATTCTCTTAACTGTATTAGAAAGCACTGTTTTTAAATCTGAACTTCCTGAAACTCCTCGAGTTTCCTTCTGGTAACGTACACGTCTATATTCCTCATTTAAATAATTTCCGCCAAATCCATGTGTTAGTATTGTTGAAACTCATGGTTATGGTAAGCCATCATTTTTGAAACATGATCATGGAGGTTGACCAATCGTAACACTGGTTCAGCCAACCAATCAGAGTACATTGCTCTTTTTGTAAGAAGGGGCTTCATAGAGACTGGAACTAAATAAAGCATTACAGATAAACTGGAACAATGTAAAATATGTGAAAAATATATAATATTCTAGTAAACAAAAAAATAATTCAAGACAAAAATATGGACACTTAAAGCCGTTGACAACAATTTCATTGAATTTAAGAGTTCTTTCCTGTTATGATGATGTAAAGATATCGCAGGATCTTGGCAATGATACCAGTAGGGGTCTGTTTATATGTAGAAAAATACAAAGGAATTACACAAATTTGCTCAAATGAGGTCAGAGGTTTGATTCTCAGGAAAAATGCACACTGATAACATTTTTGGCCTTGTCGCATTGTATAAAATAAATGCATAAAATGTTCACATTCCTTGAACAGTTGTTTCACTGCAAAAAAGATGATTTAGATAGCCTTACATATTAAAATCACAAGTATGAAATAATTTATGTAAGTACTTTAACAGAAAAAACAGCACTTTGAAACCATCTTGCCTTGAAAACATGCAGCTGTTTGTTTTTGAGTTGTTATCGACAGCACACTACAGATGCTGCTGATCTCAACTGGTTTTGAATCTGGAACATTCCTTTAAAATTTGTGTTTCACTACATTCGGATGCTCTAATACAGTGGTCCCCAACCTTTTTTGTGCCGCGGACCGGTAAACGGGGTGCGAGCGCAAGCGAGACTGTTCAAACGCCTCCATAGTCACAGCGCCACAGCCGCTTGCAGCAGCTCACGGACCGGTCCGCGAATGCGCTCCGCGGCCCGGTGCCACTTCTTCCACTTCGGACCGGGGGTTGGGGACCACTGCTCTAATAAGCAGCTTTAAAAGGCAGATAAATTGGGCTAAAACCTAAAAGACATGGTTCATTTTGGACGTAAAAATAAAAACATTGCGCAACACCATTTTGATAAACATTTTCCATTTTATTAAATATAAAACATTTTTCCCAGTTGTATGGGGGCTAACAGAGAACTGAAGTATGAAAACTCCCCAAAGAAGAAGAAAAAAATAGAAACAGACTACTGTGGGAGATTGGTCCTCACATTAGAAGGCGAGGCGGCGGTTTAGGCCGATTTCCCTGTGGAGTGCATGGCTCGATCACAGAAGAATGGCCTGTTTGCAACTGTATTAAAACCTTAAATAACAAACAGGAGCAAACAAATTCGGATCAAATTAAATGAGAAAATACTTTTCAACATTTTTGATAAGTGGCTTGTTGTCGACATACTTTCATAGAGCTGTGCAGAATAGAAATCGGTTCATTGGTACCTCCATCCTACAGTACAATTCATGTGTTTACCTGCTCCACCTCCTTGTGTTCGGACAGACACATACACACACGCACACATACACAAGCACGCTCGAAACAATTATCACCTACAGCAACTGTGCAAAAAAAGTCTTTGGTAATCAAAGTAATTTGAGATAGAGAGAGGAAAATGTACAGGAACGAAAACACTATCCATAGCTAAGACGGTTATACAATCTCTAATATACAAAACCTCAGTCCGATACCAAACGAGACTGAATGTTCAATAAATTAGACAGTGGGAATGAGTTGGAAAGATCTACATCCAGCAGTTTCATTCACAGAAGTCAATAAAAAATAAATCAAAATCAATGGAAACAAAACAGTGTTATTATGGACCCCCCCCCCAGACAATAAACTGAAAAAACAAACCAAAATGAAGAAAAAACAAAACTTTCAACCAATGGCCCTTAATTGTCACAATTAAGATTGTTATTTTATAGATACCCATTCCCAAGTATCAATCACTTGCTCAAAGCTCTCTGTAAACATTCACAAATAAACATTTACCATTTGCCAGACACCACATGTCCGTGTCCAAACTCCTTCAACTCCATTGCGACACATTTTCCGGTGAGGTACACAGCAGTCTGTCCGTGAGGTGTCATAAATATAATGCTCAGTATTAAATTCGTAAAATAGATCTCTTGTTGTTGCTCCACTTACATCAATGTTCCTTATTTTAACAATCGGTAATGCTGCTAAAAAAAAAAAAAAAAAAAGAGATAGAGTCTGAAGGTGTCGTGCTGCTCCTGTACAGTTTACAAAACAAGTTTTTTCAAAATATATCCACAGAAGTCTTTTCTGTAAAAAATAAATAAGGTAGTTAACACCATAAAGAGGAAGACCGATGGGTGTGCGCTTGCAGGGTTTATTCTGTCCTCATTGATTCGTTATTAGAGTTCGAGATCTTTCGGAAGCTGTGGTTGTTCTTCTCCAACCACAGCTCGGCAAGTTGCTGCGTGGAGCCATGCGAGGATGCTTTGGAGCCCAGGCACATTTTATACTGCTTGGGATCTAGGTTGGGGTCGCAAACCACAGGGTGGTGGACGTGCACGATGCCAGTGTCAGTGCTGCGGAACAGCTTGATCCCGGACTGGATGAATTTGTTAAAGAGATCCACGTCCTCCAGTCCCCAACCTTGGATTGAGACGTCAAAGCCGCCTGCTTTGACCAAGTCTCCTTTGTAGACACACACAATTCCGAAACCATAGTGTCTCCACAAGCCCGTTTTGGATGTGAACACGTAGTGATTGTCGCTGGGCACCTTGCCCGCATAGACAACCTTTGGGTCATACTGGCTAAAGATGATGGGAAAGTATGTCTGTTCCCCAAGTATGGTGTTCCCGCGACATCTGGTCAAGAAGTCGGGAGTAAACAGTAAGTCCACGTCACAGTAGAAGAGTAAGGAATCATTGGTAAAATGGGCCGAGCCGACCTCCAGGGCCAGAGCACGGGAAAAAGGGCCAGAAACCGGCTTGATCTCCATATCGGCTTTTGGATACTTCATGTGATACTCCCTCATGAGCTCTATCTGTTTAATGCGCTCCGTGTTGTTGTCCGTGCTGAAAAGCAAAATCAGCAACTTGACATTCTGGTTGGGAATGAGGCAGATCTTCTCGAAGTTGGCCATGAAGCGCACAAAGATTTCATAGCGTCCCGCCAGCGGCACAAGGATGTTGATCTTCTTCTCTTTGGGTTCGTGCTGTTCTACACCTGGGCCGCTCAGCTTGAACGGAACAAGCATCTTGAGAGAGTTGGACAAGAAGGACAGCGAGTCTGAGTCCTGGTTGATCCTGGCAGCCAATACTCTGGCGTCCATCTCCTCGTCTTCCAGAAACTGTATCTTGCTGAAGGTCTGCTGAAGATAAGCATGCCGTCTCACGGGCACCGTCATGGTCTTCCCCTTGTGCTTCTTGTAGAGCAGCAACAAATCCAGTACATACTCCGCCCCGTACATGGGGTTAACCCTTCGGTATCCATACTGGACCTCTTTGAAGTCGATGACTCTACCTCGCGTCTTGGCATTGGCGTTAATCATCTCCATTACCTGCATGATGATGTCGTCCAGCGCCATCTTCTGTGAGGAATCAATGCCTCGACGTGGAGGCTGTCCATCTGAGGATGAGAAAATGTACTTGCCCGTGAGGAATTCCCATTCTAGCACCTCATCGCGTTGGTGGGGATGAAAGCGCATGAATGAAGGAGGCATGCCCAGTTGGAGGTCTTCCTTATGCACCTCAGTGTTGCTATAGCGACTCATCTGCACAATCTCGCGGTGAAGCTGGATGGTGCGGTGGCGCAGTTCAGCGATCTTTCGGCTCAATATGTAGCTGTGCAGGCGATACTGGTATGGAGGATTCTTGTTGGGGTGAAGGGTTATGGCCCGGTGGATCTTGCTGTTGTGGAGATCACGGATGTAGCCCTTCTTGTTTGGCTCGTAATTCTCATAGAACAGCTGCTGCATCTGAAAAAGAGAAAATTGATATTAATCCTATGGGTCAATGCGTCAATGTCATAATAGCTCAACTGTACAATGATGCAAAAGATATAATTAAGAACTGGAAAATTTGAAAAGGGGCACAATGTGTCTTTAGCAAGGCATCTTGTACCTTATTGTCCAATAAAAGGGCCAAACTGAAATGCAAAAAAGCAAGTCTGCCTTAAGACACCGGAGATGGTTGGAAAGCGGCCACCAGACTAATCAAAAGCGATTCCGTGACATGGGTAAGATTACAGAACAAGGTTTGTCTGAGGATTTTGGAAAGTGATCACTTGCAAAGGGTCACAAGAACCGACTAACCCATTTCTATGCCAGTCCTGTAAACATATAGAAGTAGGGGGAAAAGAAAACAACAAATTTAATTAGATATTTATAACATTTACAGAAATAATAAATGGGAAAAAAAATGAATACAAATAAAAATACTGAATAAATACTATAAAATAAAAATAATGCCATTATTTAGGGGTGACCAAACTTTTTAAAGGCCAGATGTTGTAGAGACACCAGATATTTCTTCATTTAGGGCTCCAGACTAACATTTTAGATCAGTGTTACTACCGCCTGACTTGGTAGCATCGCACATGCTATTTTTGTAATATTACATGTTTTGTATCTTGGAAATGCATGTTTGACTGTAGAAGTAAATCGAGTTTGGATGCAGATATACATTTATTTTCATTAACACAAACAGTAACATCCATAAAAAACATTTTTGACAACCCAACTGAGTTAGAACTCTACTCTCATAAATCTAAATAAAAATGCACAAAATTGTTAGCATATAAGAAACATTTCATTTAATTTGGCTTCATTTAATTACTCCTTTAATACATTTAATCTACAGTAACAATATAAGATAGGAATATCTCACATTTCTGCCACAATACCATGGTTAAAGTTGATGACCGTGGTAAATGTATCAACGTGGCTCATGTTTCTCCTGTTTTCCGTGTCAGTGTTGTCGAGAATGTCAGCGCCGTTTAACATTTGTTTATCACAGAGCTCGTTTTTATGACAATCCAAAAGCCAATGAGAAAATCTTATTGGGCTTTTGTCGAGTGAACAAGTGTGGTGCTACTGTTGACTCTTATAGACAAGCTGTGGGGCGTTTGAAATTCATCCCATGGCCAGACTTCGGACAGCCCAGTCATTACTGATAGAGTGCTGGTTAGCCAGTGTCCGATATATGACATGACTAAATGTCTAAAAATATTTGTCACTATTCCTGTCAAGTCTTACTTCAAGTAATGATAGAGCAGTTGATAATTGATCATTCCGAGATAAATAACAATTTTGTAAGTAATAAAGTTTTCTAAGTAAATAACAATTGCTACCATTATATTTTGTTTATTGTGTCAAAGTCGGTATTAAATGACACCACAAAGACAACAACTCAAAACCAGTTACGTTCTCCTCTACAGTATCTTACAATTCTGGAAAAATTTGTGGACCAAGTAATAACCTCCAAGGCAAAAGCCAGTAATAACCATTGAAGGCAAAACCAGGTGCTCCTAACGCCTGCTCTGCTGGCTCTGGTTGAAAGGGTAATAAGGGTGTGAGAAGAACATGGTGCCAATAAGCAAGTTTGAGTGACCTGAGAAAGCTTAGAGCCTGAGAACGGTGCTCAGTAGTCAGGATTGTTGGAACGCTTAATAATTAGCCACCCTATAATTATCCCAACTTTGGGTCACTTTTTTATTCTTAAGGCACTTTAAGACTCATTATAAAAATTCCATGATGGCTATTGATGTGATGAGGCCATTATTTAACGCTTGGAGTTAAATAACATTGTGTGGCGTGTAAGAATAGAAGCACAATTAGAGGTGCAATCAAGAAGTAACACTTGAAGAGGTACTAAAGGTCAGTTCAAACTCAAAATTGGTCCTCACATGCCATGACGAGACGAATCAGAAGTTATTAACAAAATTACAAGAGCATCTCATTGCCCCAAAGCAACCACTTACATTTAGTTTTTTAGCAGACGTTCTCATCCAAAACCACTCATAAGGAATCTTTATTATAGATAGTTCCCAAACCTTTTGACCAACGGATTTCCATAACTTTTCCACATGGATTACTGGAAAACTGAAGTGAATACTGGATAAGATTGCACTCAAAAAGAATGGATGCATATATTCACGACAGAAATGTCCATGACTTACTAAAATTTCATTATAGGAAATTACTTTTCCAGTCCTAGAAAAAATAAAATAAATAGAATATCAAATTTAAGTAAAATTCTCTTGGGCAAGGGAAGACAAGAAAAGACAAGAAAGGTACTATAATTAAATTTTTTTTTCAAGAAAATGTCATTGGTTGCCATGCTAAGGTGTTCTCTATACTTTTTAACTACTAAAGACACCACCAATTAGGTCATGAGATGGACTTACTTTCCCCCCACAATACTCTATAATGTTTTTCCCATCTGCAGCTCAACGTACGGCACTTAACAAAAATGAAAACATTTAGACTGCGCTGACATTCAGATAGCAGACATATCCCTGCGATTGAGGATGCCAGAGAAATGAACTCAAGCTGCAATCGCAGCATGTCATGGAGCAAATGTGCCGTTGCAGTGATAGGACTGTCATATGACGTCCTCGAGCCTAAACAAATACATTACATCAAAACACAATCACTTCATTCCCACAGATAAATCCACACAGACATATGACAGCATCAGTCTGTTTTCTGTCAGGGCACGAGGAATTTCCATTACTGCCTATAACAGGAAACTAACATGAGAAAGCTTGCATATGAAATTCTGGCATTATTTACTCACGCTCATGTGAATCAATCCTTTAAACCAAAGAAAACACTTTGCATTTGAGAACAACAATATTAACCATTCCAGTTATACAGAGTCAATAAATAAATACCGTAAATAAATGAATCTACAATCAAACATACCTTCTGTCTGTCCTTTTACCAATCAGCTGATGGCAATAATCTCACAAGAGCCAAATACCGGCCTAGTTTATATATATTCAGCGATCACAAACCCATCCCAACACTGTGACCCAAATTACGGAGTTCCATCAGTCCCTTTAAGTCTAGTCATTTCTCTCAGAGGCCTTTGAAATGCCTCTCGGGCAGCTATTTCAGTCATGCAAGTACACCTCCTATCTCTTTGAATGGGGGAACATCAAATTCTACAAAGCGGCTCACCAAACTTACAAATAAATCACTAATGAATTATGTTTCCAAACGCTATAAATCATGAAAAAAAAAAAAACTCAGCATTTTTCAGGCTGGACTAGCCAATGCTGGTCTATTTCAATAGAAACCGCAACGCCAGCTGACTTTACCAATTGGCGATTGGCTCTTTTATTTACAAGGCAGGGATTTATTCCACCATATTGTGAGTTGCACTTTCTCCCATTCAGAAACAATAGTGCCTTTGTTACCCGATTCACGTTGTAAACATTGTAAATTATACATTTTAATCTTAAATCACCAAAAACTTGGATTGTTGACAAACCAAGAGATAGGAAAAGCAAAAACAAGAGTGTGTCCTAATGTTACGGGATCAGTGTAAAGCAGCTCAGAGGTTCCGTATCTAAACACAGACAAATGTTTGACTTATTCTGCAAAAGGTCAGTGCGCCACTCACTTTCCACTTTAAACACACCCAAAGATTTGTTTGGCATGAAAACCAATGTTTAAGTCAAAATTGTAAATGGGGTAATTCTTAATGAAGGGCCAGTCACACAGCCGATCACGCACAAATCACGCACAGATTGGGTTTGTGCGTGCTTGTGCGTCGAGAAATTGACCAAAGTATTCCACGAACATTCGACGCACGCCTGACGCATAAATCACTGACGGAGCGCATCCAAACATGCACGCATCGCGAATGTTCCATGAACAAGCACTTTTATAATCCACATTGTCAGTGGATGTCAGTGGAATGAAGGTGATACGTGCGCGGTTCATGCGTGATATGAAGGTGGGGCGTCAGTGGACAGACGTGGACAGTGTGGTTTCGAACCAGTTCCGACGCATAAGCACTGACGGCTGACGCGTGTCCCGTGCATAGTCACAGATACTCAACGCATAAACTACGCACGCCGACTCATGAATAACGCACACCGACCCAAAAAATGTTAACAGTTCAAAACTCAAAATCACGCACAAACCACCTTCGACGCACATTCACTTACAATCACTGACGGTCCATGTTCGTTCCACTGACGAATTATGAATACAACGCACGCTCCGCGCAGAAACGAAAATCTGTGCGTAATTAGTGCGTGATTCAAGAGTTTTCGCTGTGTGACTGGCCCTTAAATCATTTATCCCGTTTGAAATGCGTTATGCAGGTTACGGAAGTAAAAAAAAAAAAAAAATCAACATTTTCCCTTTTTTATTCTTTAACTGCATTGATTGATTTTGGAGTACAGCTAATTCCCATGACTTCTCAAAATATTGTACCGGTACTGAATTCTCCACAGCAGATCTGTTATGACAGACCACCACTCTCAAGTGTTGGGTGACTCAAGGATTTGTTCCGGAATGGTAATTAGTGTGGGAATGTACGACGAGTGAAATCTGACATGGAGAAGCACATCCTGCCACGGGAGCATGTGATTCCAGATTACAGCTCAGATTCAATCCGTCTGAACTGAATCAGATAACAGAGTAATACGACACGTTATGCTTGCTGGTATTAAATTGCAGCTGGTAATAGAACTTGACTTTCTCCTCTTTTGCAAAGGCTAATTTCATTTAAGGAACTTGATTTAAAAATCACACAAGACCTAGTTCATGCACAATCACGGTTTGTGATTTTGACATTCAAGAACGCACACAACTAGATTACAGCGTGTTACAACACTTTATTTTGACTTGTTTACCAGTTATTAATTTAACTAAAACTAGAACCATAAAAACAACATTTGTTACTTGAAATAAAATAAACGTCAACTGAAATAATATACACACACACACACACACACACACACACACACACACACACACACACACACACACACACACACACACACTTAGCTAGCGCCATTGAGCAATGTCTTATTTTTCTTCTTTGAGGCAAAATTTAGATTATAAACATTTAATTATCTCTGTATTTCTCGCTTTTTTGCATGTTAACATGGTTTCCAGAGAGTCTATCTCATATTGTAAGTAAACTGTGATGCAATTAATCCGCCTGTGAGTGTGTCTGACCGGAGAGGGTCTTAAACATGCCAGAGCAAGTGGGACTACAATAGGATTTATCAGTTGATGAATGAGCAACACCACAGCTCGGCCTGCATAAAACACAACAGGATCATGCGTGACGCAACAACAAAGAGGCGTTCCCTACAGATCCCAGACGAAGATTCAAAAACATCCAACTGAGCTGGAACATTTGCCAGAGTTGTTCATTCAAAGCACTGTGAAGTAAATCAACAGCATTTTTTTCCATTATTTAATGGGAAGCGATTATTCCTGATGTTAAACATGTGTCAAGGCTGATTTGACGGCCGAGCACTTTACGCTGCTGGTGAGCATCAAAAACAGATGGACTGCTCCTCGAAAATATCTGACGCATGACGGCGTAGCACTGGGTGGAAAAAAAACGATTTGTTTACAAATGTAGTGTTAAACAATACACTGAAACAAGATAGGACTAAACAGAACATGGCACGGAAGATACAAAGTATTTCCGGTTTGAAAAATGAACGAAACCCATTTAGCTTTCCTGTAGCTCAATTAGTGGAGCATTGGTGTTTACAACACCAAGTTCTTGGGTTCGATCCCAGGGAAAACAAGAACTGATTCAATGTGTTCCTTGAATGCAATGTCAGTCGCTTTGCATAAAAGCGTCTGCCAAATGCATAAATGTAAAATATAGAATATTTAATGTTCAGGTGAGCGAGACCAATTATTGTGGATGAATGCAAAGGTAATGGAAGGGTAATACTAAGAACTGTTTTCCAATGCCGCCAAATTATACAAACCTTAATTATGTAGGTAGCTATTCAACAATGAAATGACTTTTTCCATTAGCGTTACAGAACACATTTTTGCATTATTTTTTATAAATAATACTGTAATCGCAGTCAAAGTAGTCGAAAAGTATGAAAAGCTTAAAAATTACAATAACGTTAGTCAAAGAGATTTTTATAATGGAATATAAACAAATAAAATGTTGTCATGCATATGAAATAATACATTTCTATAAGAAACGCACCAATTTTGCCAATTCATGTGTGAAAATTATTCCTTATGCTCCCTCCCAACCATTCTTTCACAGATTGAGCCTGAAGAATCTTGGCTTTGTCATCTTGGAATATGGCCATGATGTGTCTTCCGACATGGTTGTTTAAGAAATGAAGAGCTATACACTCCATCAATAAGGGTTAGAAAAACTGTTAACAAACATATAACACGCTAGAAACATTATAATCTCTGCAATCAATCCAATCATTGACTTAAGTATTTGCCTATTTAAATCCAAATGACTTTTTTGGTCGGGAAGTGTATATTACTATCATGTAAAAGTAAATTTTCAATAATGAAAATGAATCTAACAGTATTATCTCCTAATAAACTCTAAAATCGTTCACTCCTACTTCCAGCACTTTTTTCTTGACATTTTCATCTCAATTTTGCAAGTCAGCGTCTAGGCTATTTGTGGGAGGATGTGAATAATGGCGATTTTGCCACTCCTGTCTTTGTATGATCAGGGTTTTTGGTCTGGGCCTGAACTGGCATGCTTTTTCTTGTGTTCTGGAACGTTGCATAAAAACGCTTCATCGTGCCACATTAAAAGACATCATTATGCAACACTCACAATGACGCAGATGAAGCAGCTTCCTCTGCATCACTGTGAAAAAGGCTTGTTGACTGAGAACAAGAAATGTCCTTGAACCAGAAAGAGAGAGGGAGTGTGGAATGAAACCGTGAGGATATGCCAAAGTATCGCCTATCTGGTTTTGGAGGTCATTGGGTCTCATCAACAAAAGAGATGCGATGGATCTGGCCGGGAAGAGACGTGGTCGCAGAAAAGAATTAGGCAAATTGATTAACGCTACAAACATGCTCACAAAATTAGTGCTGAATGCTAAAACCTTTTTTTAAATTGAATTACTGCTGACCTGATAAATAAACAATATGCATAAACATTCCTTTGAAACTAAATTCTGTTTACCAAATGCTTTCCATAAGAAAACAATTTCAATAAACGAATACCGCTAGCTTTTATAAATAAGTCCCAATGTTTACTTTTCATTATTTTCTATTTACTTAAATATACCTCTATTTACTTAGACTACTTTAATATCGTTTTACCATGTATAATATGAATACAATCATACCAATGAAATACTAAATAAACGTGGTACATTTCTGTTACTACAATAATAACAATAAATAATCATACCAAATTAAAAACAACTTTCCTGTAGCTCAAACAGTAGAGCGTGGTGCTCGCAACGTCAAGATCATGGGTTCGAACCCCAGGGAAAGAAAGAACTCATTAAAATGTCAATGTACATCTTAAATGCAATGCAAGACGCTTTGGATAAAAGAGATTGCCAAATGCATAACTGGAAATTATTATTAAAATATAATACACAGAAAAATAAATTGTAATTGTACCACGAAATACTAAGTAACATTCAAAAATTCTATAAAAATAAAAATGTAATTGTGTGTATGAAATAGTAAATTATTACAGAAATCTTTTACCATATGAAAGCGTCTGAAATTCATTCACCTCAAACGTCTCTCAGTGACTCGGGCCAATAATCGGCCCCATTGACAGGTCGCGGGAGTCTGTTACAAAGCACGGGCTTAGAAGATGATAAAGGGTGAACAGAGGTGGGCACTTCTGTCATTGCCCTCTTTATTGGATCGATTCATGGAGCTTGACACAGATATTCAGCTCTGATAATTGATGGCCTCATCCAACACCTGTCAGCTGAACAGCTCCACACAGAAAAGAAAGAGCAGCGGAGTGGGACGTTAATAGGTATGGATTCTGGGAGCGCAGGCAACCTGTCAAGGTCTCCTCATTAACATCTGCTGAGGAACTCTGAGACTAATCAAATCTGGCTACAGCTGAGATTTCAGCGATGTCAGGTGGCCGTACCGGTGCGCACTTTGACCTCCCTTGACTGCTGAGGTTAAGTGGAGATTTTTTTTAGAAAGATTGTAGAGTGTGGTTGACACTCAGTGGGGGAAGACGTACAACTCGAATGTCAGGAGGTTTTAAAACGAAATGTCTTTCGTCAGAATCATATTTAATACGCATTTATTCTATTGTAACCAAAACAGACCTTCTAAATGCATGAGGGGATATGAAGAATGGATAAAGACCGAGTCAGTCATCACTACTCATATGAAAACGGCTCTCGTTACGGTCATAAGTGTTGTGATGACAGGAATCAAAGATGGGTGTTTTTTCTCCTCTGATTTCCACAATAAAAGGCCCTTCTCTTCCCAGAAACTATTGACTTCAGGTCAGTGTACGGAAGACAGGAACGTACAACACACAGTAAAAGATCATAAAGTAGTTGCAGTTTATGGCATACAACGTTGTATGCTGATCTAAGAAGTTCAAGGACAGTCATTTCTTTCCAGTTAAACCAACTTTTTAAGTGTTTTATATGATCTATTATCTATATTGTAATGTGGCTCATCCAATCAGAATTTGGAGTTAGAGGTATTATAAAACTGTATTATTGACTGGAGGATCAAGCATTACTGTACATAAATTAGAAGATATTTTTGCAATGATGCCAAATTTGTCATTGATTTAAAAATGAATAATCTTTTGGTTTACGTACATCCAGTTATAAAATAAAAAAGAAACACACAAAAAGATATATAGACTCATACCATGATGAAAAACTTTAGTCATACAGCCAACATCTATATTTCTTGCCACTACTTTATCACAAAAAGGTTTTAATGTTTAAATCTAGATCTGAAGATGCTACAGTCTTAAAATAAAAGAAATGCCTTTGTGAAACAGTTCTGTCCCTAAAACCCGACCAAATTGGTGTTTGATGGATAGGAAAACAAATCAATCAAGACTTTATCTTGTTCCACGGCGCTTATCAAGAAAATGCATAGAAAATAATACATCAGCTATCAGTGGAGATAAGACAGCGCTGAGAAGAGCCTCCTGGAGAGACTATACAGATGCCACGCTGCACACCGGCTGGTCACACACACACACACACACACACACACACACACACACACACACACACACACACACACACACACACACAAACAAGGAAACTATTATGCCGGACCGTTCGGCCAAAGTGCAGTGTGGGGCAATTCAGAGCACTTGGACTGAGACCCCAGTTAAACGCACTGATAAATCACGGGCACTGCATCCGGTTCAGATACGCAATTCAAACAGGCACCCAAAAATGATTCACAACAAAAAAGCTCACTCTTTATAATTGCTTTGATGTAAACTAAAACCCTCCCTTTACACTCCAGCAATGTGAGCACCAATGTGACAATTTTGCAGACGTTTACTATTGTAGAAACTGTACGTGCAAGTCTCCAATGGACTTGAGTGTGAAAACAACCAAGTATAGCAAGATTTATTTCATTTAAGAAATTAATCAAATATTTTGAACAATATTTCCCACAATGCAGATTTCAAAAAGTAATGATCTACTGACAGTTAAAATATACTAGTAAATGAAAATCTTTGTTTTCAAATATTTTTTGTGAATATTTTATATATCAGGGCTTCCCAATCTGGTGTGCTGGATGAGGTTGGGTCTAAACTCTGCAAGTAGATCTCCAGGAACAAGATTGGGTATCCATGATTTATAATACTGTTAAAAGTTGTGGGGTCAGTTTATGCATTATGATTTGTTTATAATGCATACATACATATATATATATACACATACATATATATACATATATATATATATATATATATATATATATATATATATATATATATATATATATATATATATATATATATATACACACACACATACATATATACATACATATATATACATACATACATACATACATACATACATACATATACACACACATACACACACACACACACATACAAAAATACTATTACTAGCGTACGATTATATTATCATAATTCACTGTGTCCAAGTGAATTATTTCCTTTCAATAATTTCAATTCATTTTTAGTACATTTAAACAACATTATATTATGTTTTGTTATCTTAAACAACCAAAATATCAGGTGTCAACTGTCCAAACAAATGAACAGACTATAAATAATGATGTATAAATCATAAATCAGACTATAAATAATAAAAAAGGTTTGAAACCTTTCATATAAACCAATTTTGTAACATTATTTAACAACTGAAACTTGTTCATGACTCAAAATATGTATTATATCAGTAAAAAAAAAAAAACTATTTGACAATGGCCCATTTATATACCATTAATTAGTAATTATATGTATAACTACATACATATATACACATATACACACACACGCACACATATATATGTGAAATCGGGGGTTAAAGTAGTGGAAACCAGCAATATTGGCAAGGGCTGACCTGATGTCTAGTTGCATCGGACCATTTAAACTCACAACCTCATCTATTCAGTCGCAGACCCGTTCATCTCTTGTTCAATTTCCTTCTGCATTACTTTATGGAATCTTTTCATTCTGCGCTTAGTGAAATTGTCTGCAGCAACTGTACGATTTCAATCCATTTTCAAATGACTATATTACAAAGAAAACTGCCGTCCTGTCCGCTGAAAGAATGTATACCGAGGTTGGCACTTTTGTCTTTGGATAATTGAGTTACAAAGCTCTTCAATTTGAAATAATCAGCACTGTTCCTTGGTGGGACGGGGAAGAAAGCCGTACCCCTACTAAGTCAGATTTCCATTCCTGGCAGTCGCAGCCGCTGCAGAGGGAACACTAAATCTAATAGACTGTGGGAGTAAAGGGAGATGACATTACAAAAATAAGAAAAAGCCCAACTTTAGAAAGTCTGACTTATGAATAGAGGAAATTCCATATCAACACAAGGCTAGGATTGAACCGCAAAGTAGGACAGGAAGTAGAGGGAGAGCAGAAGCTACCATCTTTGTGGCGGCCAACATGGTCCAAAATCAGTCATTAGAAAATGAATAAAGATAATAAGCTTATACCTGGTGTGAATTTCATATATTATAGAAGATATATAGAAGATATTTCATTAATTCTCATTAATTATACATAAATAATATCCATGTTTTGTTCAATAAAGGTAGGAGACTTGATGCATTAAATGTAAACTGAATAAAAAAATAAATAAAATAAAAAGTATATATATATATATATATATATATATATATATATATATATATATATATATATATATAAACCTTGAAGCCATTTCAATATGAAAAGCCAACTACTAATAGTCAAAAGACTTTCATATCAAACCAATGCAAAAAAAGAGGCATATTTCTATGCAACTAGAATAAATTACAATATTCAACTAGAATAAAAATGCAATACAAAACAAAATTTGGTTTTATCTCTTGGGAACTGAATGAATTGTGAAAAGCAGGTGTTCGAATGGAGGAGGGTAGTCAGAGAAGAGAGAATGAAACCACAAGACGGACTGTGCATGAAAGACCAGAAACATGAAATAAAAAAATGCACTATACTGTGCTTTCTTTATGCATGTTGACTTAAATAGCTGCTGTTTGAAAGAACTGGTCAATTGTGAAGAGCTGCTGCATCAAGCTTTCAGAAACGCAGCACATCTGAAACCCCAGAGGGCTCAAGAAAAGCGCTCTGGAGACGTGATGCTGCTGCATGGTGGACACACATCAGGGCTCCTCTTTGATATCTCTATTTGAAGTGGCTTGCATCCAAAGCCAATAATGATGTTAAAAAGCACATGCTAGCGATGGCTGTACAACAAAAAGCAACTCACCTATGCTCAAGCGGATACCAAAGATGCACATATGCATAGAGATAATCATAAACACGCAGGGATAATGTACAATCATCCAGCAAAACAAACTGTGATGTGAAAAAGAAGGGTCTTGTATCACCCTAAATCAATTTATTATGCAATAACATCCAGATGATTGTACATTTTTAAGCTTATTAAACTGCAACATAAAGAAATGCACAGACATGAAATGTATATATGAGTTTAAATTAAAACATTGGCAACAGTCAATATGCAGTGAAACGGTCCAATCAGAATCAAGTATTTCAGAAAACCATGTAATACGCATAATCAAATTGTTGCAGCTCTAAAATGGCTTTAAACAATCCCATGCATGCACACACACACACACACACACACACACACACACACCTGTATTGTGCAAACTGACACAGTATACCAAGGACATTGGCTGGACCAACATGAAATACAAGTTTGTTTTATTGCTACCGGTATTTATTAAGCATAAAATACAACATTTATGGATATATGGATTTCATATTTTGTAGATGATTTGAAATATATGTTATTTAAATGTGAGATTAGCAAGCAGTTTTTGAGAATTCAGGATTTCCACATTCAAGTAGTCAAGACTTGGTCTTGAATGCCTGAAATATCTGCCTGGAGGGACTGCAAATATGGCTGCTGAGTGAACAGGTTTTCCTTGAAAATAAAACTTGCTCATATGTGTCGCGCAGAGAATCACTCACTGGTTAGGTTAATAAATTCCCATTGTTGCTGTTTAATGAAAGCAATAACGCGCTGGAGGTGACGCGATACAGTGGTTTTACAGCCTAACTCACCCTCAGCCGTGGTAAAACTGCTGTTACACCTCACCTCCCGCAGCTGACGGTTTAATAAATAGAAGTGTCTTATGTATAAGAGCTTGAGCACAGCTCTGTTTACGCTTTCATCAGACGCTATCTGAAGTCATTAGGTTCTGCACGGTCACACCGAACAGCAAAGCCAATAAACCAGCTGCCAAGCTCTGTGTGAAAAATTACAAACAAGAAGAGCTGTATAATCAGTCATAAAGCACTGAATAGTCAATGTCTACAGCCAAGCACAGGGGCGAGTGGGGCATGACACTTTTTACTTCAGTTGTACTCTAGTAAAGGACAAATCAGAAAAAGCTAAAATAAAAATGTATTCCATAATAGCATCTATTAATGAATATTTGGAAAAAAAGCATCTAATATAGCATTAGACCTTCAATTTTGGGGAAATAATTTGCGCTATTATTAAAGAAACACATTTTTGGCAATGAGATGTATATATAATCTCACCGCCAAAAATTTGTTTCTTTAATAATAGCGCAAATTATTAAATTAAGCATTTTCCCCAATATTATATATATACCATTCTCACAGTAATGGTAATTTTATTATGTAATAATGGTGTACATCATAATATAGTCATTTTTGCTGGACATTCAACCCAAACATTTTACACTTTATAGCTAAAATGTAAAAAAAATACAAAAATAAATTTGCTTTCAAGAGCTTTCCAAAAAAGTATATGATTAAATGTATATTATGCACATTTCTATTTCTCAGCCCTCTCCTGGAACGAAACAGAACTAGTCCATAATAAAAGTGGAAAGAGTACAAGAGCCAATTAACAGGTGAAATGTATAGCAGTTCCATTTCTATTCAAACAGAATAACGTTCAGTCTGCTTGGCAAGAATAATTCAGACATACAGTATTATGGCCTATCATTTAGGATTTCTTGCTACATGGACGCATTAAACCACAGAGAGCCAATGCAGGAAATGAGATAACACCGTACAATGGTGCAGTACATCTACATTTCATGGTGGGCCGAGGCGCGATGCAATAAACTCAACAGATCAAACTAGATTTATGAGACCATTCAGCAACAACTCCCTCTCTTTTTTTTCCCTGTACAGATGAACTTCCGGCTTTAACAGTATCTGTGCTTCTCTTTTAGCCTGCAGCATGTTAACTCATGGTCTGACAACTCCGCTTCAGAGAGAACGATAGTGCCGAGGAAATTCTTTCACCGACCGCAAGCTGGCTTGGCTTGTTCATCATGGAGGCTTGTTTGTGACGAGCAGCAGAATTAATGAAATCTGTTTAGGTGGGGTCTAGGATTTATAGGAGAGAATGTGAGATGATGAAGAGGGGGGTAAAATCTCTTAAAACATTGACATACATGTGTTTTAGTTTACATTCTTTAAAATTCCCCAAAGTAGGTCAAAAATATTTCGATCTAGGGGCTGTGCAGGCCATGGCAGTTCAACTTCACAATCGTGTTCATCAAACCATTCTGTTACAAGTCTACTGGTGCGTTATCATCCTGATACATGGCACCTCCTCCAGAATGGTTCGGTAGTCCTCGGCAGTTGGGAATACCATGATATAGCAGCCCAATCCATCACTGATCCACCCCTGTGCTTCACTCTGGGCACTGCAGGTGTTAAGCCTCTTTGGGGCTTTTCCACACCATAACTCCCACCGATGTGGTAAAGACGGTAAAGATGGACTCACAGCCCAAGATTTACACTGTTGACACCAGTGAAACAACATTTGGCACTGGCACGAGTGGCCAAAGGTTTGGCTATAGCAGCCCAACCATAAACTCTGATTCTGTGGATCTCCTAACAAACCGTTTTGGTGGAAACAGATCTTGAAGTGCCATTTCATTCTGCAGTGTTACGCAGCAGTGGTTTTATGATTTTTGGATATAATCTAGGTTAGAACCTCGACATCCCTTTCAGACAGCTTCCTCTTGTGTCAACAGTTGCTCCTGTTTGATGTAGTTTGCCATATGTGGTGGTGTGTCAAAATTACCCTGGATACCTTAGTTCTCAATACACCACAAACTCCTGCTGTCATGAGCCAGTGAGACGTGCACCAACAACTTGTCCTCTTTTGAACTCTGATGTGTCTCCCATTATGTTGCGGGGGATGTATGTACAGCAGTGCTACTGCTCTGCTAATTCAACCTTCAAAACACACACAGTCTTCACAAAAAAAATCAGTGAAGACTGGCTAGCAGGCTGTGCAAATATAGGTGTGAAACCTCCACCCTATATTGGCAAAGGTTTCAGTTTCATTGTTCTAAAATATAAATATAAAAAGTAAAACCAATTTATTCAACTTTTGATTGGGCTCACATTGTTAATTTAGGTTGCCTCATATTGCCAAGTCGCATTGAAAATGAATGACTTCACTTTACTAGTTTAAGTGTGCCAAAGCAGCAACAACAACAACAGCTGCAACAAAATATATAATTTCTGACAGCAGAAAAATGAGCCTGGCAGAGAAAGAGGCATGTCTGATATTCATCCACATCGGAGTAGACGAGGTGAACGGGTGGTTATGAAAAGTGCTTCTGACATAAAGACAGGACTCTTTCTCCCTGAACTGTGGATTACAGTGAATGAACTCTGCAATAAAGCCAACCACACCACTTTCTTAAGAGGCATCAGCACTAAGCTACATTACAGTCCAACTAATACCTGCCTGAGAATTTTTAACCCACACGCACACTGCATAAAGAAACGTTATTCAATAACCTGAAATCCCTTTTGTTCCTCAAAGGTCTGATGAAGCTGAAATGCTTTAGACAAACAAAGAGAGGGATATATATACTCATAAACCTGCAGGAACACTTTTACAATATATGACGCATTAACCTTCTGTTCTTGCTCCTCTGAAGTGTTTGCGCAAGATACATAGTTTACCATAAATTGCTGTAGTCAATGAACAGTGTTGGGTGAGGAACACTTATAATCAATCTAAAATCACTCTTTACTATACTGTAAATATAGCATAATGTAAATACAGCATAGCATAAACAATGTTTTATTAATACATCATTTAGTAAAAACAAGTATTTTTAACAACACACTGTCATTTGAAAAACCAGTCGGTAATAATAGTGATTTCAATTTCACAAATCTTAAGCACACAAAACATGTTTAATTTTGAGACTGACATCACTGAAAGTAAAGATGACCTGCAGTTCAAAAATTGAGTCATATGTTGATTCAGTGAGTCAACTGAAAACTCGTCACACTTGTGAATCGTTTGTGTGATTCATTAAAAGAGCCGGCTCATAAATCATTCGTTTGCAAATCAGACAAAACTGGTTAAACTGTATGGTTTTCATTCACTGTAAAGAACTGGCTCTTAAGTTTCATTGGTATCAGACTGCCGTATTTTCCGCACCATAAGGTGCACCGGAGTATAAGGCGCAGGCGCAACTAATGGTCTATTTTTTGCAATTAATCCATACATAAGGTGCGCTGTATTATAAGGCGCACGACAGCTTTTTGAGAAAATTTACGTCTTTTGGGTGCGCCTTATAGTGCGGAAAATATGGTAGTTGCACTGTGTGGATTCGATTCAATGAGTCGTTTGCTTATTGGATAAATGCCTTTATCTCTTCCCATCCAATTCAAATATTGCAGACCGTTTTTAATTAAAACCTCTATGAGGTATTACTAAAGTTAATAGTTGCTTACTACTTTTGTCATAAACGGTCGTTTTATTCTCACATCTGTACTGACCAATCAGCATCCATAACCAGAACTAACCGTTTTATAATTCAGAGACAACAGAATTTGTACGGCTTCTTTTATAAATGGGTGGCACAAACACAAATAAAAACTAATTTCAAACCAAGTTCAAGCAAAGACTAGGATTCATAAGTCACCCTGAAACAAAACATTCAAGTTAGCTGATATTGTCTGTCCTTTTTTTTTTTATTAAGGGTAGTAATTACAGCCTCCGGGAAAGTTGCGGCAAGCCTGTGGCACACTGGCGCTCTGTTAGCCTTGCTCGAGAGGTGCCGCCCATGGAAAGTAGGGAGAAGTGAGGACAGGAACTGGATTGTGGGTGTTTAGACAGAAGTTTCTGGGAGAACTGAAATGATTGAAGTGAAACAAAGAGGGAAATGGAGTTAAAAAAGATGCCCAATTACATATAATCTGTTTAAGTGCGTCTCTGACCTAAACATCTCCCAAACTCCCACAATCAGAAACCATTGTTTTGGAAAGCTCAGTGCTAAGTTTATAGAATTGAAGTGTAAACCATGGGAGGACCACCACAAATGGAAGCTGTGTTTATATAAAGCTGCAAGCTGGACAAAGCTGGGAGATTATAGCTGTGACATACCAACAGACATACTCAAGTGTGAAGGGGTGGTGAAATCATGTCACAAACACAGCCTTGCTTTTAGCTACAGATTCAACAACAAACAGCTATACCATTACACAGATGGTGAAATTAAATACTTTTTGCATTAAAAAAGCTTAAAGTCAAAAAAGTCCTAACTTAATGTGCTGCAATGAGATTAAAAATAAATACATCAATAAATGAAATAAAATACGATAGAAATATTCAATGAAAATGTATTTTAAAATGCTGCCTGGCAACTAACTGAAATAAATATGTTTAAGTTGAAGTATTAAAATTACTAAAGCTGAACTAAGAAAAAGGCTAAATTAGAAAAGACTAACAAATACGATGAAAGGACATAAATCGAAATGATCTGGGGTAAATTATCCCTTGTGGCTTTCATTATTCAGTCATGCATAATGATATTCTAACTTGACTAAGATTCTGTTTACACATGGTCACTTAAAAATAAAATATAAATATATCTCTAATATTCCGTCGCTATATACAAAGTTAACAGATTTCACGTCAATGAAACCAACATGTATGAGCTGCATTTGATTTATAATCAGCTAAATTAAAAAACAAAGACTACAATAGGAGAAAGAAACGCGTCAGAACTGGTAAGATCGTTTAGTTTGCGTGTTGGCTTGTTGAAGAGACACCCAGCTACTCATCTGTGACGAAGCGTTGCAATATCACTGTCATAGCTCACTATAGCTTATAAAACACTTTCACAAGTTACATTTTTAACATTTTGGGAGTAAAATTTACATATGTGATTTCAACAAGCAGATGCATTTACACTTGTCCAGTTTCATCTCGAATGCGTCTCAGACCAGCTCCTGATCGGATTTAAATCGGTCTCAAAAGGATTTTGGAACTGATTTAGGCCTAATCTTTTCACAATCGAATAGCTATCCAATCAGAGAACACACAAAGTAACCAGGACTAAACAGGCCCTACGATAACTTTGTCACAAAAAGTTGGTTTAGTTATTAAAAGTTTAGTTGGTTCACAAAAAGTTTATTTGTTCTTGTTCCCTGAAATATTAGATCCATTTGGCTTCATTATGACAATTAAAGCATGAAGAATTTATCAAATTAAACCACTTTAATATTATAGAAAACACATAATCAGTACCAGAGAAAATGATTGAGCTGACAGCTGTGATGTCTCATACATAGAAACATGATTTGAATTTCTATGTCACAAAAATATTGACCGCTTGTTTCACAAACACTCTCCCCCCATCTGACAATGGTTGAACAAGCAGATGGCTAAACTCACAGCACTGGTTGAAACAAAGTTACTGAGTTGGACTTGTGGGGTTGCTTAAATGCTAAATGTAAACCACTAGAGATATAATCAGATGAAGTTATATGTTTAAAGTAACAACAATAATTTATGCCATTGATAAATAATATAACCACTGCATACTTACTGGCTGGTTATATAAATGGAATGAACAGAGGCTTGATTAAAGCCATGCATATGTGCCGAGTGGATTCTTCTCTCCAAACCCACATGTCAGGAGATCCAGCATCTGTAGCGAGTAATATTGACAGTTTCTGCTTCATAACAGGCTCCATACAGAAAACAAACTACTTTCTGGGCCATCATAATGACCATTTCTATTAATAATGGTCATAAATTATACAAAAAACAAAGTCAGCATTGAGATCTAGTACGAATTTTCATTTCAAAATTTCGTTTGGATATGAAGCGTCACATTTACATCCAAATGATGCTGATCTTGGAATCAAAACCTTGAAAAAAATGTTGATTAATAAAAGGCAAAAGATTATACAGATAAATGCATTTACAGTGCATTTTGACTTTTTTTTTGCTGAGTTAGTCGATCAAAACGCAGCAGAAATAATGTGAGTATTGTGAACGCTGTGCCATGTTGTTAAGGGCAAAATCAATACTTGTAGATGCTAGATGAACTATCCAGGCCTGAATACTTTTCTTCTAAGACAGAGAGTTTCCTTTGAAAGCATTAGCCTTATGTCATGCAGCTGAACAGTAACTGACCGCTAGACAGGTGGCAGTTCAGATAGACGGGTGACTGATGGGACCTCAAAGGTTTTGCTTTTCAAACAGGATTGTTTTGCCCGGGAACGTCTTAATGACAGCCCGCAGTAAACCCAGTGGTGAGTAAAACAGCTGCAGCACAACTCAACAGATGTGTAGGTGACGCAGGGAAAGTTTAGTCTCCGTCTGCAGCCTGATGAGTCAGTTCTCAATTCATCAATGCAAAAGGTTTCAGGAAAAAATAAACTCTGGTGTTTCACTGAAGTTAAGAACTGCTCTGGCTGACTCAAATCACTACTTTCACCATGACCAACTCAGCATATCCCAAGAACTGCTACAGTGTTGTATGTAATTAAGGGAAATGTGATTAAAGATACATTCAGAATATAATCTTGATAGCCTTAATAATTGAAAACAATAAATAAATAATAAATTCTAGTAATTTTTTAATGATTTTTGTTTCTATGAAGAAAAATTGATCACCGTTGATCACTGTTTTCAACACTGATAAGAAATGTGTCTTGAGCAGCAAATTTAATGATGCTGAAAATTCAGCATTGCATTAGAGAAATAAATATATTTCAAAATATATTGAAAAAGAAAACTAAAGCTTTATATATATATATATATATATTTTTTTTTTATTTTTTTTTTCACTGATTAAATGTTGTTCAATTGTTCTTGAAGTAAAATAATAATAATGTAAAAATTCAGGAGGCAGAACTGTATTATTAGAATCAGAACTTTAATAATTAAATGTTACAATTACCATCCTTAGCTACAAGACAGTCAGAAAAAAAAAACATAAAAAATTGTCTTAGCAATACACTTAAATGTATGCTTAAAAACAGCATGTGAGAAAAATAAACAATGCATGGTGACAGGTTCTTCAGAAACTGAGGAGGAGTTTCTGGGAAAGGCTGTGGATGGTGGCAGCTGTTAAAAATGATGATGGTAATAGTGGAAGATGAGGACATGGAGGTCTGACTGCCAGCAATGGATTTACATGACCGTCCATCTCACACAAACACATTGTTACTGCTTCCCCCTTCCAAAAAAACAATACATGCAATATGCAAAACTACTGTGAGCAGCAACATCAGAACCTGACAAATGGGCAAGACTACCAACACATATTCAGAAGCAGTTATTTATATAGATCTACATATTTTAGTTAATCTGGTTTTAATCTATTTTTTCTTAATTGTATGTGATGCGAGAAAGAATGGGATCATCAAAAAACTACATTGACAGTACATTTCATTTTCACTTACTACCCAAAATGTGACCGATTCACTTGATTAGCATAGTGCTTTATTATAAAGCAGTCACTTCAATTAGTGAATCAGATGGATTTGGTAAGATTAACAAAAAGAAAAAAAGAAGAGGTTTACTTAAGTAAAAAAAATATTATAATAATGTGTGGATGAATGACTGACTGCACTCTATTGGATCCATCTGGTTGAAAAGCAAAGCCTAATTAATCGTGTTTATTGATGTTCATTTGAGCTTGCACCTTTCGCAGCACAATGAGACCCTCGCTGTGCCTGACGGAGGAACGGTAAAGGCCTGGGCACAATGTGAGATAAGCTTCTTTTCTCTCCTCGTGCCTTCTTCTCACCTCCAGGGAAGGTTAATTGCAAATTTAATTCATTGTAACAGAGGCCGGTAAATTTTAAGGGGCTGAGTGCAGCAGCAGGCAAATAGTTGGCCAGTGGTGCACTGGGAGTTTTGGGGACAGCTGTGTGTTTCCAAACCATTTCCAGTGAGTGAACTCAGAGTCCCAAACCACGAGAAAGGAAAGTGGTCGTTAACGACTGGGAAGTCAGGCAGACTGAAGTAACCGGCTGTAACAATGGAAACATGCTGGAATGACCTCACAGCTTCCTACAGAGGAGGAAGGAATACAGACTTGCCGTTAAAGCACCATTAACTATAACAGAGAATAATGAGGTGCTGATATTTTGACAGATTTAATAGGTAGAGATGTGCAAGATTACATATTTTCATTATTTACTAGTACAGGGATTCATAAACTTTTTTTTTCTCCAACAAATTTATTTAGGCTTTTTACTTAGCGCACCTCCTGAGGTTTTACTGTATATTTCAATTATTTAATATTAACATTTGCATGTTCATTATTATAAAGCATTAATGTAGACTGTTCCAAAAAACGCAGACTGCACTGACAAATTTTCAACAGATAAATTGGTTAACCACCCCTTAAACGATCATAGTCCACACAAAAAACAGACTTAGTATGTATAATAATGTGAAAATTGCTCCCAGCAGGCGATTTCGAGTCCACCAGTAATTGCCTTGTTGAAGGCAGAGGATCCGTTACACATGCGGTGCTTTGATGGCTGCAGTGTCGATGCTTTAAAGATGATGAATTAAGAGATGCTGATTCTCAGTCAGAATTTTAGCATAGCGTATTAGCATGCCAAACTCTCACTGAGAAGTTTAAATAGTAATACCACTAAATAACAAAACTCTAGATACCAACCAACTTTATTAATGGACATCTAGTCCAATCTGATCCATTCCCAATGGAAGAACTGCTGCCCTTGCAAGACATTTATCTTACTTGAAGAGATGTCAGCCTGGCAGTGGATTAAGAAATAGCACACATTACGAGGTTGGATGACTGATAAGTAACAGGATTCGGTCGCTTGAACAGCATCTCCAAACCAGACCTGTTATTAGCTTTTAAAAAAAACTCCCAAACACCCTCATGTGTCCAGAGAGAGATACAGTAGCGAGATCTGCTTGGCTCTCACTTATTCTAGTAAAACAGTTTGCCAATAAGCCAGTGCGATCCAAAAAGCAGCTCTACATCTCTCGGCATGTGCCATGAATTAGCCAAGGGACATGCCAAGCCTCTTTCAATCTGTCTGGGCCGGCACTCTCGAACGGAGCAGAAACCCATTTGGATGTGGCCCAGGAGAGGCAGACAGGCATCAGACATCCATCTTGCTGTCAGGACATCAACACTGCAGTCTCTCTGCACAGAGGAATCGAATATTGTGCCCGTAACGGGCACAGCAAAAGAACTGGGCACTCATCACCATTCATCACATTGAACAGGGCCCGTGAGGATCCGAGAAAAAGAAATATAGACAGGAGAAATGTCACAAGCTAGATTCAAACCTCCATGGGCTATGAAATCAAAACGTACTCTAAAAATAAATAAATCCATGGGAAATCTATTGGAATTCTATTTGCCATTGCTTTTCCTCTAGAATGACTTTGCTTCTTAGATGATGTCAAAACACATTTAAAATACACATTGTTTCAAAGTAGCTTTACAGAAAAGTATGATGCTAATCTTCAAGCCATAGTCATATTTAACAGATTAATGCAATAATGCATGACAGTATAGTTGTATTTTCTGACTATACAAACAATCAAACTGAGGTTTGCTATAGTATACATTGCCTTTTATGCCTACTGTTGCACAATATATATATTACTAAAATTATTGCAATTGTAAAAACTGTAGCTTATATGGCCAAATACAGTAATCCCTTGCCAATTCGCGATTCAAGTTTCGTGGCCTCAGTGCATCTTCAAAAAATTTCATTGAAAAATAAAAGTTCAAAAATATTGCCATATTGCCAGCCGTATTGAAGAAAGCAGCGTTGTTTTATCGGGATGCGCGAGAGAAACGGTTTCCCAGGATGCCAGACAAAGAGAGAAACCTTCTCAGAGGCTTTGTACACACCCACGTGATTGGTTCCCGATTATGGCGTCAATATCGTGCCAAAAAGAAACGAGCGCAGAACTGACGTTTGCGTGCGTGAAAATCACATCCGCGAGCGGAAAACAGATCTATTCTACACGCGTAAATACGGGTACCCGCGAGCTCATTTTAATCACTCGCGCGCGCGCAGATTAGATATCTCTCGATTTTCTCTCGACTTCTGTTTTTGCTCGCGCGAACATTTTGATTTTTGTCAGTCGTGAGGCGGGGCTTAGTAACCTCAAATGTCATTGGTTCATTTAATTTATTCCGGACATCAGTTGTGATTGGGCGCCAGTGATTGTCAATCTAGAGTTGAGGGGATAACTTTGCTTTTTATACTTTATACAGGTTTTCAGATGAATAATCAAAGAGAGGTAAATAGTGATCAATTGTAGTGAATTGCAATGTATGTTATATTTCCTCTACCTATATTTCCTGGTTTTTCACCTGTTGTTAATCAGTTCAAACACTTCCTGCAGAGCCTGAATGATTTCTTGGGGTATTTCCACATATCTTGAGAGTGCTTGCAGGAGGTAGAGCTGCTGGCGACACACAAACTCCAGGTAATCAAGGTCAAGCGGAGATCTCAAAAGTGCCCTCTCAAACCTAGAGAGAAGTTCCTCCAAAAGATACCTTTTAAGAATTTGCTGCAGAACATAAAGGAACAAAATGTACTTAAACCCATTAGATATTAACAAATTATATAGCGATATACTGGTAACAAAGTAGCAGCATAATCACCACCTTTAACTAAATACACATACGGTGAAGCTCAAATGATAAACAGCTAGCTAATATATTATCTCCACCTTTACAGTTTTCAAACAAGAAAGCATACAAAACACAGCATATATATAACAAAATACATTTAAAACATGGGGATCACTATTTACCTCTCTTTGATTATCCATCTGAAAACCTGTATAAAGTATAAAAAGCAAAGTTATCCCCTCAACTCTAGATTGACAATCACTGGCGTCCAATCACAACTGACATCCGGAATAAATGAAATGAACCAATGACATTTGAGGTTACTAAACCCCGCCCCACGACTGACAAAAAATCAAAATGTTCGCGCGAGCAAAAACAGAAGTCGAGAGAAAATCGAGAGCGCGCGCAGATTAGATATCACGCGCGCGCGAGTGATTAAAATGAGCTCGCGGGTACCCGTATTTACGCGTGTAGATCTGTTTTCCGCTCGCGGATGTGATTTTCACGCGCGCAAACGTCAGTTTTGCGCTCGTTTCTTTTTGGCACGATATTGATGCTATACCCGATGCGAGATCGACGAATGAGAGCACGAGTGGATGTATCCCGTGGACTGATTTATCCCGTGGACTGATAATTAGGTCTTTTTTAAAAATTCAGCATGGGTTTACGGCCTTACTGCAGTAACAATTATTTATTTTCCCAAACCACACATAAATATTACTTTTGCTATTAAAAAGTTATAAGTAGAATAAATAAGCACAAATGTTAGGGCATGTAAAAACACCTCCGGGGACCATAGGGTTAATCAAAAGACAGACAAAAATGATGTCAGATATGAACGCAAAATTGGTTGCAAACCACCATGTTGGCTGAGCCAGAATATATTCAAACAAATATATTTTCATAACAACGTTTCGAAAGCGCAACGTAACAACAGTGCTAAATTTCTTCAAGCACACTAAAAATGGCTAATGGCTAATGACTGCACAATGAACTGAAGTAGAAACAAGTATTGTATTATTATACAAAATGACACTCTTTGGCTTTAAGAGCGACTCTGCAGAGGTCATTCGCTGAGTTGGGCGCTTTCCAGTCTGTTCTCTCTCGTCACATTACTTCAATTAGCTCTGCAGGAGCCCAGCAGGATGAGCCCAGAACATTCCACACCGTCACAGATCTATGCCAGAACTGAGATAAAACCATGCAAATCTGTACACGTCTATCAGAGATTTACACTGATATCCTACACTAGGCTTTACAAACCATACAAGAATAAAATAGAAATAGAAGAAATTACACTGAAAATTTTTCAAAAAAAAGGTCAAAAAGGTGAAATAATTAACAAAAGAAAACAAAAACTAGCAGTAATAATAATAAAAAAAATAGAACTCTAAAGCATGAGTTATGCAGAACTCAAATAAAATATACAAAAGAAAAAGTTTTTGGTGCCATTTTGCCTTATGGAATGTTCATTTACGTAAATAAAATATTGATGCATGTATGTATGTATGATAGAGATATATATATATATATATATATATATATATATATATATATATATACACACATATACATACACACACACATATATACATATATATACACATACATATATACACACATTTTATATATATCTATATATGTGTGTGTGTGTGTGTGTGTGTGTATGTATATACATATACAAATATAAACACATACACATACACACACACACACACACAAGGGATGTGCACAATGACTCATTTCATAACTGTTTAAAATGGAAACTTTCAAATCTCATGCTGAATGACACTAAAAAAATTGGTCAGATACAGATGATGTGCTTGTCTTGTATTATCATTATTGTACTACACTTGAGCATTCGCTTATGTAAAAATAAGCCATTGTAGACATTTATTCAAATCAACATCAGAGTCAATAGGCAGCGTAGGAACAATAAGTTCAAACCTAATAGCCCATTATAATCAGATTTCCTCAAATACATGTTAGTTCACATAAGTCAGCACATTAAGGTATTGTTGCCCATTAACACAGCAACCACTTTCAGTGTCTGGGTTTGAAAATAATCAGTGCACGTGACAGGTGGCAAAATCACAAGAAAAGCCTGTACATTATTTAAATAATTATTTAATAAATGTATTTTCTAATCGCTAGGAAGAAGATTTTGATATTGCAATTGTTCAAGTGTAAAGCAAGTTTAATATATTAGTGACCCAGTATTTCTCCTTTAATCCGATATAAAATTTCGGTAAAACTTAAATTTAGGATTAACTAGTTGTTTATTAGCATGCATAATTGCTAGGATATTGGCTGTTTATTAGTACTTATAAAGCACATATTAATGCAATATTATGGGTGACATTCTAGATTCCTAATCCTACCCTATTTTTACTCAACACCTAAACTTAACAACTACCTTACTAACTACTAATAAGCAGTAATGGAGAGTTTATTGAGGTAAAAGACATAGCTAATGGTTAGTTAATAGTGAGAATTGGACTATAATCTAAAGTGTGACCATAATTTCATACTGTATTGTCCTGTAACCAGTAATATAACAAGCCTAAGCAAGCTTAATTGTTATACTAGTTTGACATGACATAGAAGAAAATGGAAAAGTTGCGCAAGCTTTCAAATTCCTCCCTCACCTTGCTCATCTTTCGTGTGGAAGTTTCTCTGGATTTCTCTGTGTTGCTTGCGGCGGTTTCAATGCAAGTAAAGCCTGAGGTCAAAATAAATGATTTTGTTTTGTACAAAACATGTTTTTTCCTAGATGACTAGCAGCGTCATTATGTAATCGTCTAGTCTCGCACATTCCTAATATATACACACAATGTACATGTATATGGAACAAAAGAACAGATTTCCTTTAGGTGAAACCATGATGGACGTTGTCACAGCCGTCCAAAATGCTAAAACGCAGTCATAAAATATGATTTGATATTCCCACAGCTTAGCTACATTAGATTGAACCTCTAAAAAAGGTCTCAGCAAAGCCATTTTGGCCTACTTTTACATTTTGACCAATTAATTTCAACAATGAATCTGAAACAGAACAAGGAAACCAAAGTCTCCACAGTCCAAAAGAGATGAAAATATCATTGGCCGTCTGACTCTATAAGAAAACGACCACAGACTGGACACTCGAGAAAAAACAACACACACACCGGCAGCAGCACTGGTGAAAGATCCTTCCTGTTCTGCAGCACCTTTTGAACTCAGTAACTTTTACAAACTCTGTATGCTTGTGTAGAAATGATCAGATAACCCCATAGCAAAAACATGACTGGTTAAAAAATATTTTCATTGGAGAAAATGATTAAGTGTTTGGAATGTTTCTTAATAAAACTGCACAGCATTAATGACACAGCAACAAATGTGAATATACCTCGAAATGGAAAGCAACGAGGTCATTATCAGTGAAACTTAAAGCTGGCAGTAAAAGATGAACAGATCACAAAGTTTCTAAAAATCACAAAATGTTAGACTATCAAAATACCACAGTAAACACATTTTGTTGGTGAACTTCAAGATTACAGGGAACATGAAAAAGTTGCTGCTTTTGATGTACAAGCAGATGTGCAGTACGATGTATTTATGCTTTTCCCTTCTTATTCAAAATGCTTTGATAAAGAGCTCTGAAAAAGCCTCACTGGAAACTTTCCCTCATGTAAGAGAGGGCTGAATTTAGCTCGTTACGAGTCATTGCTCTTTGGTAGGATACAGGGAAACTGAAAGGATGCAATCAGGAACGCCTGTGATATAGACTTAAAAACAGGCTTCCTAGAGAGTCAAATCTCAAAATTGCCTAAATATAAGAGTAAAAAAAAAGAAAAAAGAAAAACACCCAAAATTAGAATCAAATAACTTTCGGACCAACCTAAATACAGTCACATATCACAAAATAGCCCTATATTGTTTTACATGAAATTACAGAAAAATGAAACTGGTTGTTTTTTTTTATTTAGGCTTCTCCACATGCATCTCCTCATACACGATGCACATGTTTTTCCACCAACCCATCATCATCAACCAGCACTTATATTAAATATGTTTAAACCTGGACTTTCTCTTTTCCCAAAAAAATTAAAAGTGGAAATTTCAGTGTATGTTTCATAAATAAAATCATTCCTTTTATAAATCAACATCAACAGAGAAGTAAAAGACTCCACCAGAAAAGTATCTTAAAATGAATAAGCATAATAAAAAATTCTCCCGTCTCAAATTTAGTTTGTTAGTCTAAAGGGCAAGACGATAACACCAAGTTTTAATTTTCGTAATAAATCTATGACAAAAGGGAAGTTAAAACCACACAACTACAAAGGATAACAAAACAGAAGAACTATATAATTCAAATCATTTTCAGAACTTTTTGTTTTTCAGCTGATGAACAATAAAAACATCACATCATATCTCATCATTCTTAAGGTAATATATTTATTGTTGCAAATTATCCTTCAATTTTGGCACACTGATCACCATTTTTCTACGGGTGTAACGGTACACAAACTCAGTACGTAAATCAGTTTTGAAGTCATGATTTAGTTCAGAATCGTTCGGTAGAACAAAGGAGAGAAAGTTAAACATTTAATAAAAACAAATTTTTTAAACAGTGGTTTACTAAACAAATTACGTCTTCATCTTTAAATCAATTAAATTATAATTAAATGTTTCGTAAGGATAAGAAAAAATAACTGCTAATGCGGTTAACTATATAGGGAGCTGATGATGACACTTTGTTTATTATCAAAAGTAACTAAAGAGTGTATTGTGATTATTGGTGTTTAAAGGTGGTTGGGCTACAAAGCTGTATTCGTACACATGCCGAAAATTTGCGGGACGAATGAGTGTACGAATTTATTTTTGTTACATAAGGTAAAGTGAGGTCAACTACAACAATGGACCAAGACTTGGCCTGGGCTGAGTTCAGTATGCCATGAGTCTAGGGCAGTGGTTCTTAACCCGGGTTCGATCGAACCCCAGGGGTTCGGGGAGTCAGTCTTAGGGGTTCGGTGGAGCAGCGCTCCCCAAACCCCAGTCCGTGGATTGTATCGCGGATGAAACGGTATCGGTCCACCCATGGAAATATAAATGCATGGAAATATAATTGCAAATATAATTGCAACCGCGATTTTATTGCGCAACCCACAACAGTCGATCACCGCGCAACAACCCCCCCCTTGGGGTTCAGTGAATGCGCATTTGAAACTGGTGGGGTTCAGTACCTCCAACAAGGTTAAGAACCACTGGCCTAGGGTGATGCATCACAATTTTCTGTTTCGGTATAAATATCGTTAGAAACCTTAATAAGTGTTTGTGTTCTTATGGGTGTAACAATGACATTTCTTAGTGCTTTTTTCTCTCCATGCAATGAAAGTCAATGAGGTCCAATTTTAAGGTTTGACGTGGCGTAAACTTTCATTTTTATACGAACTATCCCTTTATAAAAAGCCTGAATATCCACACCATCTTTCCCTCTTTAGTAGACTTGGAACCTCCTTTTCTGGCTAGGGTGGCCCTCACACAAGTATAGTATAGCAGGGAAATTATACTATAGTATGTCCTAAATTCTTAGTCTGTTTCAAGTATCGAGCACCACTTCATTAAATCCAGTGGGGTTTGGTGAGATGGCACTTTCCAGCAGGGCGGATGAGAAAAGTGAGAGAGGCACTGGTGAGGACAGATTCCCTACTGGAAAAGCACCACAGCCTCGAGCCGCGCTGTTATTCCTGGAGGCACATCTAGCTTTCGGCAGGTGCCATGCTAGCAGGCCAGACATCATTACACACCCCTTCCACCGGCTCAAGACCCTTTAATTATTTAAATACATAGCCACTTTGATGATGTTAATATTTCAGTGCGTCTGAATTGGCTAGACACAGATTTATTAACCTTGCTGAACTATGAGTGTGAGCATTTTGCAGTCTGGATGAATAATAATTGCCTTTATTGCATTCGAGGATGATTTCTGAAGTAACCAGCCGCATACAACAAGCTAGAAAAGACTCGGCAGACAAAGACTGCTTTTCAGTCTGGTGTCACATTCTGAAGCAAAGAGTCTTTTGTCAAGAGTGACAGTGAGGAAGCATGATGAAACTTCCCAGTGTCATTGAAGAGAACGAACGACAGACAACATAATGAACATCACTAGTCCATCAATAAACAGCGCTCAGTCACAACAATGCAGAACCACTGGCTTTCATGCATCCTTCAGTTTGGTTAGCAATAAAGCACACAGCTGAGAATATAAAGCAGTCGGTCTGTCAGGCTTCTGAACATCAGAGAACATCCCTCTACTCACAGAATGAAAATAATATAATGTTTAGTGACCCAGTGTCTCTTTATAACGCAAATGATTTAAGTAAATAACATACTTCAGTTTGCAATCTTTCAGGGAATATTGCAAGATATAGTGAAATAAATAAATAAATGTTTCCATCCCATGTGTTCAAGAGAACCAAATCATCTCTTCCAGGGAAATTGACAAAATAGAAACATACACACATACACACACACACACACACTCTCTACATACAGCTACGACTGCAATCTCATCGTCAGTATCTCCCTGTCAAACAAGCAAGTGTGCGCGCTCACACACACACACACCTCTCTACCCAGACAAGGTTATCCCGCATCAGCTCTGCTAATCTAAAACAGGAACTTAAGGATAAATAGGGACTCCGGGAAGACACTTCACAGCATGGATGGCTATAGTACGTGCAACTAACAAAAGCACTGTACCTAAGCTCGGGAAGCTATAATCATTCATTCAAGTCATTCTGGTGAAACATAATCATAATATTTAGAAAGCAAGTCAATAAAATTATCCACAAACAATGAAGCAGAAAATACCTTTATATGTTAGTCATTGTATGGCAATTATTCCTGAAATTTCTAGAATGCGTTTACCTCTTAGCATTTATTTACATCTACAATCTTAAGCTCTCATAACTTTAGTTTACGGATGAAAAATATATTAAGCGAGAGAAGAGCAATGTAAACAGAGCTGATTAATGACAACAAGGAATTACAGGCTTTATATTAGTTTTCTTGGACCTGGGCATTAGATTAAAAACGGATTGATTAGATCGATTCTGTATTCCATATGAATGGAGATTTTCTTCTTCTGTCTTTTTGATACAAGCCGACTACAAGCAGGGCTTGTTGTGTTTGAGTTGTGCACGCAGACCTATTGAGGAAACTCAGGAGGCCATTGTCCTTCTACAAGTCAGAAGTGTGAGGTTACAGATGGAACCGTGGGGTCAAAAGTTAAGAAAACAAAGGAAACCCTGGGAAGGCACACAAAGAGCAGCAAGGCCTTTCATTTCAGCCGTCCCAGCAAACCACCCACAATGACAGCCGACCTACCACATCTTAAAGAAACAACTTCAGAATCACCTCGGTTAATATATTATTAAAAAAATATATATTTATATGATTAAAATACTCACAGTATGTGTTAAAGAAAATATAAGTACACATTTTACATATATAAATCTAATTATAGTTTTAGTAGCTAAATTAGATGCCAATAGCATAACAAAATATTGACAATGTAAAGAATATTTGCATCAAAAGACAAAACTATGACAAAAAAAAAGGACTGACTGAATGTGATAAAGCCAGAATCTCTGCATTGAATTGAATCCTAAAGAATGGACAAGGTCATGTTTGCCATTACATGCTTGAGTGCATGTTTGAAAACACAGTCTTGATCGTTCACACTTGCACGGATGTTCAACAGACAGCTGAACCCACACGTCGATAAAAGCATAGCGACCTTTGTGAGCGCTGTGCACTACATCGCTCTGAGGCTAATGAGATTGTTTAGGCTGGTTCAGCATTGTGGATTCAGCAATCTGTATGGCAGAGACACCTGGTCAACAGGCCCTCACGCTATAAGAGTCTTACGGCGTAATCCAGTTTAATAGGATAGAGGTTTTAGCCACTCGACTGTGATTGCCACAGATGAATGTCCCAGCAGAGCAACATTTAAACTAAACTAGTCTCACTGAATTAATAGTCCCAACAACTGGTTGTACGGTGATAAAGGACCTCGTGAAAGGTGGATCCGAATTAGAATGTTTGAGAATGGGTGAAAACGCAAAACAACGACAACTGAGGGGTCACGGAGTCATTCTTTCTACAAGAACGAGGTTATGAGCTGAAGTGACTAGTGTCATAAAGTTCACTTCAACCCATCACAGAGATCATTCACTGGTGACATGCTGACGTTCTTCAAGCTGACACTCTTTAGCTCAGACCGTAAAAAGATTAAGGTGTCTGAAATTAAGCTGTGGTGTGTGCATTTGTGGGCTAGCCTTAATCAGAATGAAGATGTGCAGTGTCAAACAATATGGTCGATTTTCAATTTCTTTTTTGTTTTGAATCGATACATCATATCATTATTCCTCTGATCAATTTTATCAATCCATATTGATGTTGAGGTGCATCCTACCTGCATATCCAATATATTTTTATATCTTGTCAAATCGCAAAAGGTAGTGTGGGTAGATCACATGAAATTAAAGTAGACGTCAGCCCATAATCCACCCTAACTATGAAGTTTGTCACTTGATTTACATTTATGCCTTTGGCAGACATTGTTATCCAGAGCGACTCAAATTGCATTCAAGTTACACATCGATATTCTAATCACTGGGAATCGAACCCATAATCTTGGCGTTGCAAGTGTCATGCGTGTCATCGTTTGAATCAAAGCCAATACAGGGTAGCCAGTCTGACACATGGGTCACCGCGCATGCGCACAACGGTGCCAAGTGCTGCAAAACTCTAGCAAGGTAGTTATATAGCCTCCAATTTAATTATTTTAAACTTAAGAAAGGTGATAAAAATGAGTGGGGGAGCTGGAAAAAGTAAGACGACAAGAACGTACCACTTCCACAAGGACTAGGAGGTGGACTTTTTTTCCCACCATGTCATTTTCGAAGTGTGTTTGCTCATTAGCCAGTTTCTCATCGCTATACCGAAGAAGGGAAATGTGGAGCGGCATTGACTCAGAAATATGTACAGAGTTGTATTGTGCAATATGGGTTCATGTAGTTATGAAAGCTACACAAGCATATATTGTGCATATAAAGAGTTTTCAATATATTCATAAATAAATATATATTTTGTATTTTTATAGCAGGTAGAACATTTTGACTTGGTCATTTTATAAGTATCTCACAAGCCAAAAAAGTGTGGGCACCCCTACTTTATAGTTTATATTTATATCCTAAATTACATCTATAAATCTTAAAACTTCCAGGAATTGTTAAGCTTTCAAACTAGACATTATCAAACTACCATTCCAATTATAGTGAAAAAGATTATTATGAATCCAAGTTCATTTTGATTATACTTCCTTATTCAAATTGCATCTTGTTAGCTACTACAATTCAAATGAAAGTCTAATGCAGTAGTTTGCATTAGAATGTAATTGGATTAAATATTAATTTAATTTAAAATATTAATTTAAATTCAGTGCTGAATGATGCATAACCGTGGTGCAGTAACCGTTTCATCTACAATGGAAGAATAAAATGGCCTCAGGGGATGGTTTTCTGTTCCACATCAACAAAAAGACTGGCATTCTGAAGCATATTTTGCAGTAAGAAACTGGAGTGCCCATCTGTCCCAGTGCCAAAAACAGGGAATGAGAAGCAGTCACAGCCTCTCCTCTCCCACCCTCAGATGAACGCTGCCGCAGGACGTGGGATATTCAGCAGAAAGGTGGAACAATGCCGTCGCCGGCTTGTGTTTGTCCTGCCGGAGGGGCAATTACACTGCTGAGATTCACATGGCAGTGACAGGCGGAGGTGAAATGCAGGCAGACATACTCATCTGTACGAGGCCGTGCGATTAAGCAGGCGGCCTGTTTGACGTCAAAGAAGAGCACTGCAGATGAGCTTCATCTGAAGGCATTCTGACCCACCAATTCGACCCAGTCTTGTTCTCCAAACCTGTAAACAGACGGCCGTGAGGGGGTGATGAGCTGAAGCGTGCAGGGGGTGAATTTGGGGAATTTCCGGAGGATGTTTTATGGGGAAAGAAACACAAGGACACAACCTTATCCACATGAGACTCATTACAGACTAGAAATCCATCATAACAGAATTACACGCAATTCTCCATTAGCGCGATTCGAACGCACTGCAAACGAACTGCAATTTAACCCCAAGCAAAGATTTTGAAATGTCTTACAGCTCTTGGGTGGAAAAGAGAAGTTTAACGTTTGGTGAAAGTGATTCTTAAAAGAATAAATCTGTTATAATTTACACCCTCACCCTCATGTCATGCCAAAGAAAAATTAAATTAAAAAAAGATGAAAAATACGAAAACTGAAAACAGAAAATATAAATCTAATTCAAAATAACAAACTATAATGTTATAAATCAAATGATACTAAAACAACATTGCTACAAGGACACAAAAAAAACACACACACACTATAAAAGCAGCATAGAAGTTAATGACTTCTGAAGCAATATGATAGATTTGTGTGAAGAACAGCATTAAATTAATATCTTTTTTTCTGCTGCAGTCATTTCAAACTACTGCGACATGAATACAAACAACTAATTAAAGAGAAGGACTCTTAAATTTCACTTTGTTCTTCAAGCATTGGACTTCAGATGGCTTTGAACTCGAATGAACTATTTTTATGGTGATTTTATGGAGTTTTTGGGATCGTCACGACGAACACTTACTGTATGGAAAATAGCTGCGTTAAAATATTACATTCTAAATAAGAGCATATGAGTTCTGAACGACATGAGGGTGAGTAGATAAATATCAATTTATAAAGGATGCAACTCATTTGACTACTGCAATTCCCGTCCACCAAGATTTCATTGAAACACGTCATTGGGGAACAAATATTTCTCACATGCCAGCGAGTATGTACTTCAAGGGAATCCCGTTGCAGTCGCCACAGAGACACCACATCATTCCCACAGCCTGTCCTTCAACCACTAACACATTAAAAAGAGAAACCTCATTTCTGACCTTGAGTCCATCTCCCACATTACAGCTGCCTATGTCAGATAAAAACCCTAGCAGACAATCAGACGTCCTACAATCAAGCCACATACCTTTTTTATGTAGGGACCAGAATGGTCTACATATTTGTATATTCATATCTGTACCATTTGAAAACCACTTGGATCTATTTACCAGTCCAGTTCTCTGAACCATCTTCATGGGATTCCTAAAGAAGCTGCCATTTTAAATATTTAAAAGAAAAATCCAATACATTAGAGACATATTCTAAAACCCGGTTACATTTTCCCAAAACGATCATCAGTGTACATTTCCTTATTTAAATAAATGTTTCTGAAAGGAAGATATTCCAAATATCACAGCGTTTCAAAAACACAAAGGCCTAAGATAAAGTATTCACCAACAATTACACCGTGTTTCACGTTCGTACTTTACATAAATGAATTACACTCTCCCACCGAGGTTGCAGACAGGCCTGCCTTTATAGCTGCTATAAAGCCTCTTGGGATGATGTGAGTGATGGTACAAATGCTGGCTGGTGCCGGAAGCTAAAACGGTTTATTATTGATAGAAAATGCTGGAGTCTCAATTCAGTTCCACAAAGTGGGAAAAAACATGTTCATTTGAGGATTTTGAGGAGCTCAATCTTACTTTTGATGCTAATAAGATTATATGTAAAAATAACGTTCCTGTTGGTTTAAATCTCTTAATGCACAAAGTGTTCGAAACGAAAGCAAAGCATTCTTGTTCAATTTGAGCAGTGCATTCAGCAAACCAGTGCAACAGCTAAGAACTGACGGAAGAGAACAAAACAAAAGCTTTAGCTCAGGTGTGAAAACCACAAACATAATAAGCAACTATGTGCTTGTTAGCGGCATTCGAGATTGGACTTCGTATATTTAACCGGCAGACAATAAAAAGGGTGGGTGAGTGGGGAGAAGCACAGTTATGAGTTATTGGGACTTTTCTTGCTTTCTGCCCTAGCAATGTGAAGACAGTGGATTTAATTAAAATTATCCCACCAGACTACACTCCAAATCTAATTTCTCAGCTCAAATCCGCTTGCTCTTGGTCTACAAAACTATCACTATCACTTCGCTTTAAATCCCTTTTAGCGTGCTACACTGTGGGAATGTTCCTAGAATAGCAATAGACAAGACATTGTATTGTTTTTTTTATCTCAAAATGACAAAAAAATACATATTTTTCTGTAATGAATCTTCAATTGAATTGATGTGAATAACATGACTGAGGGAAAAAATTAACAGATAAAAATACATCAAAGCAGGCAGCACACAGAGCTTCCTTGGTTATATTCTAATGAGTATCTGGCGTCTCCTTCCACAAGAATTGATCTCTTTCTTGTTTGTCCAACAGTAACACACAGAAGTGAAGCGGTGGGAAGAGAGAAAGAAATGAGATTTAGAAGAACAAAGGCTCTCAGGGCTGTGCTGGCGAAGCGCAAGCTCACTTTCCCCAAAATCCTGAATCTCCACAGGCCCCCTGCCTAGTCGGAGATGGAGCATCATGGTCTCACACCTACAAACAGAGCCTTGAGGGTGAAGGAAACCACGCAGGATGTGAACACTCTAATCCAATCCTCTCCGAGCGTTAGTTTGAGTCCAAGGACTGGCATTCCACAGATGGCACACACACACACACATCCCTTCATCAGCATGTTCGTCTGCCGCCACCAGGCACCAGATGTTGCCTCAGTATCATCCCACAGATGTACAGACTGACGGAGCAGCAGCCCCTTCCATCACGCTCGAGCCGTCATCGACTGATTTAAACAGAGCCGTTTTTGCATATTAGCTCTCGAACCAGGTGGACGCAGCCGCGTAATGCTCCCACAGGGAAGTGCTGGAGAACGGACTGCATTTGCATTTCAGAGCTCTCGCTATTGATGTTCTCAGTAGGTGAGTCATTGGCAGTCAGTTGCCATCGCAGGCGGCAGCATGAATGCTGGCATTTGGAAATAAATGATCTAAACAGAGAAGTGTATATACACATGAATTCTGCAAACTACTCAAAAACATGACACGTTTAAGTTATGATAACATATCCTAGTTGTTAAAGATTCGGGCGTGGGACTGAAAGGTTGTAGGTTTGATACTCAAAAAAAAGAAAGAATAAATATGTTAAATTGCACATATACTAAAATTCAAAAGCTGATCATTTCAACTAGCAATGCATTATTCAGTAAACATGCTCAAAAACATCCCATCAGAGCACGAGCACAGCAGTGTCAATCATCAGTAATTGAATCAGCACAGTATTTGCGCTGTGTCGAGGGTAAGTCAAGGCTACTACTTTAGATGAACCAAAGGGAACTGGGCCAAAACTCAAATTGCCCCATTTAACACGGTCTACTCGTCAGACACGGCCACTGGCCTCAGCATTTCCCGACATGTCTTAATGCTGAAATCACAAGGGTATAAAAATAAATAAACAAACAAACAAACGGTCAAATTTGCCCATTGGCCTCAGTCCATTATCAAGGCCGTCAAGGCCAGTATGGCTGCCGTCACATCATCTGGTTGAAGAGATTCCACCCTTCAATATGTAAAGCGCTTTGAGAACTCAGAAAAGTATAAATGTAACCAATTATTATTACTATTATTAACAAATTTATATGGGGAAGTAGGGCATATCTTCCTCATCTTTCCCTTTCCTGTGCCATAAGCCTAAAATTGCCAGCTAGACACGGAAAAAAAGGGCGTACTTAATGGCAGACAGGAGAAATGAGGACATGGCTGGGATGTGTCAGGAATATGCCCACAGAGGTGCCAGGACACACCGCCTTTGCCAACCAGTCAGGCCTTTTTTCTGCACCTCCAACACAAACTTTTACCAAGGAAAAGACACCATTATAGATAAAAGGAGACAACCAAAATGAGATTTGGCAATGTTAAAACACAGGCCTTAAGAAGAATCAGAGCCTTCGCCAGTGAATCTTTCTGTCCTCGATGAGGCTGTTCTGAAATCATGCATGGCCGTCTGACAGTGCGGCACATCTGAGACGTGTGGTTTGCGAAAAATTAAACGGAGAACCCAAAGTAAACGCTGAACATATTTATCTCCATGCTAGAAAAATACAAGTAATACTTTAAGCTGTTTGCTCAGTCAGCCAGCCAGCGCTGGTAGAGCCCGGGCTCCACGGCACATGAAGTTTTAATCCCTAACAAATGGATGTTTTCACCTGGTCTGAATTAATTTCAACTGCAATGTGCAGATTTTTGCAGGCCACCTCCAGCTGTGACGAGAGCGAAGCAGGGAGGGAAACTCTCTCGGGCCTCTTTGTTCCAACTGTTTGTTGTGCATGAGGGGGGGAAGAGACTTAAAAAACAAAGTCAGCTTTCACCCTGGAATGGCAGTGACCTCGACAGGAGAGCGAACCAGCAAAGTGGTTCTGAGGGCGATTAGTATAGCTGTATAGTCCTGTAATGGTGATGCAAGCCAAGAGGCACATTAGATTTAGTGTTAATCTGAGTTGGGCTCCTGTTTCCTGAGGCTTTGCTCCCTTGCATATCTAGGCTGTGCTATCTCTAGGGAATGGAATCACAGGTTTCAATCACAAAAATGGAAGCGCTGAATTGGACGAATAAAACAACTTGTGATATGGACAACTGGCTGAATAGTAGAGTGCAAGAAGACTGCAGTTTAAATATTAAGTCTTCCCATGTTCTCATATTCTGCAAGTCTGTGTGAATGAACACCAAGATTTTGTACACAACACATTCTCTCACACATATAGGACTATAAAAGGACATGAACATTTCCAAAGCTGGTCTGAGTCACTATATTAGTTCAGTGGAACCCACTTATCTCGTTTAACTCGCCAACCCTCTTATGTTGAAGTTTTTGAAGTGGAACCGTCATATTCCCTCATTGTCTTAGTATTTTCTTATCAGTTATGTCGATTCTTTTATGTCGCCGAACCCTGATATCTCAAGCACAAAAGAGGGACAAAGTCGCCACTTTATATCAGTTATCTCGATCCCCGTGACTAACGATAGTACCGAGTTGACTGCGCATGCACTGAGTACACATTGCACGTGCATCACGGTCTGTATTGTTGCTCACTCCAATGACGCTTCACTCACTCTTGCGGCACAGTGCCGTGCAGCCGCAGAAGAACTCGCTCAAAAATCAAGAATTCCAGATGCTATCTTGGAAGAGGCACAGGAGTTCGCCTTCACTGTCCAGGAATTCCCGGATTACATTGACATCGACAAAAACGTTGTTACTGATAGAAGCATTTGTTTTCAAGCAGACCGTTAAAGGCAAAAAGCAACAAAGCACTTTAGACTTTGTAAAGAAACCATAGTAACCACGTGTACAATACTTTTCGGAACTGTGTCAGAGCGAAATGACTGTGTTATGAGCAAATGTGTTTATGTGTGTTGTGACTGAGTTTACGCTGTGGCGAAATTGTGTTTGCAATGTTGGAGAATATAATTAAAGGTTTGTATCGAGAATCGAAAGTGTCCGATCGCTTCAAACAAAACCTTTGTTCTAGTTTCCTGCCACTAGCTGTTGTCATGGTGATTCATTTAACAAGGACAGCTGTCTGCATTCAGTTCATTATCATTGTGCATTTAAGTCCCTCAGTTTGTTTCCTTCATTGTCTGGTATTATCAAAGACTATTCCTACTTAATCCTTCTTCGTTTTCCTTGGAACTAAGCGTGATAGCAATAGAATGCATTTCGGAAAGTAGTAGAAATGATGACAACAACGTAATTTATTAAAAGATCATTAAGGAATCTTAAACAATTTTGCAAAAGTTTTATACATTCCAATTTGATAATACATTGATATTCAATCATAAGCCACATGGGGGGAAAAAACTAAATTTACAAAAAGATAAAATATTTCATAAATTGTTTAAGTTCAATGAATTAAATTGATTGGACAATTTTTGATTATCCAAAAAAAAAAAAAAAAAAACAGAAACATTAAAGCAGTAAACATGGAATTTGGGGGGGAGGGAGGATTTAATGGATTTCATAGGGCCTGTATCTTCTACTTTAGTGAACTGTGAAAGAATTACCACCTTCCCGATCAGGTTCGGAAGAGATGCAGCACAAATCTAAACCATCAGCGAGTTTCCTTTCTGCCCTTTAAAACTAATCCAAGATTTCCCTAATCCCCTCTCCAGCTTAAACAGTTCCAAGCAAGATGACACCCATACATCCTTTAAACAAACATTCAAAGATCCATGGGAGCAAACCTGATAGCCACCAACACTGGAGGTTGAGAAGGTCTGATGTGATCGAGACTTAGACTGAGACTTACTTCACAGATGGACAAATGGCAATACCCTGATCAACTCTCTCAAGATAAGGAACGCAAAATTTCTCTTCCAATTTAAAAATTCCTAAAATGTTAACAGTTACAAGCATTGGTAATTTTCTATGATGACTAATACACTAATTTTAGTAACTATAATCTTTAATTAAATACAAAATGCTTCAATAGCTACTCATTGCACAGAAAAAGCAACTAATAATACAATCTCCAACAATTCTCTATGCGTTTCATGGAAGGAAGTCATATGAGTTGGGAATGTGTGAGGACATTACATAATTTAATTTCTAGGCGAAATATTTGTTTAATGCTTCCACTTTCACCAACAGACTGGAAACAAACGGTGCATCCTAACAATTCCCATTCGCTCTTGCCGCCACGGGCAGAAAGGCGAGATTACAAATCTGCAAGCATTTTGGTGGAGAAATACGACTTCTAAAAGAGGAAGAGGGAGTGTTTTGGAGCACACGGTTCTCAGGCTGTTTGGTCTCACTAAACACGGAGAGCGTGGAGACATGTGCTGACATCAGCATCAGCTGTGCCCTTTTCTGTCTGTTTCTGAACTCCTTGATTCTACTCTTTTTTGCTAACTCTTTAAAGATTTCCATCACTTTTTGCTTCTCTTCAGTTTCACTAAACGGCCTCTGTCTTCCTTATCCTCATTTCGTTCACATTCCTCCGCCTGACAAGAATGACAGATTCTGTCTGGTCCTCAACGGATCAGACGTGATGAAAATATCCCCATGCCGGGACTTCGAATTCACTGAGAAGCCCATTCACAAAACCCCTAGAACCACCACAGTAAAACAGACTCATTATATTACTTGTAGCTCAGAACGGTTTGGAATATGAATATGAATGATGAGGGTTTGAAACTAATTAATGAAACAGATGTATATGAAATGAAATAACAGGTGAATGCACTGGTGTTGTGGACAAAAGAGTTCAAATAAAAGCCAGATATTTTGCAAACTGCTCTGAAACTAATCAAAATGTCAGCCTTAAGCAGAAAGAAACCATAATTGAGTGTGACATGAATCTTCTTGCACAATTTAGGACAATGCAAGCAGCATGAATCTGGAGATATGCATGCTTTTGTTCCTCAATAGCATCATTTGAGCTGTACAGACGTTCTCTCCACTCACAATATCCTTCAGCCCAGCATCGGACCTGCCAAAACACTGCAAAGGCCTGATGAAGCACAGTGGGAGTCATTTACATAAGGTAAACATTGACCCACCAATTAGCTCACTAGTAAAAACAAGTAGTTGTGCAAACCCTAAAAGAACTAAAAGATTTGTCCTCAGACTAATGTAGAAGAGAAGTGGTCATGCTTGGCGGTTAATGATGAAATGGTAATTTTGAACCAAAAATAAGCATCGTTTTTATTATTTTCACAAAAATACTGTCGGCATGTTGATCAATGGCTCTTTTATCCCATTTAACGATCGGTTTTGAAAAGAAAAACAGCAGCTTTCAGTGCAATCAAATAATAATGACTCTCCAGAATCTCTATTGTGAGTTTTAAGTGGTCTAAAAAAGCCTCAATTAATTTCTTTGGTTGTAACTCACGTCGCTAGCCAAACACACTTCAGGCAGGAGAGAACAAAACAAAGACAAAATAAAGGTTCAGCAAATCTGCATCACAGATTGTGCATTTAAGGCAGAGTTTAGTCTGTCTCTGACAGCACAAATCAGGACGAGAAAGAAGAAAAAAAGAGAAACAAAGTGACCGTGCCAAAGGGGAAAAAACTAGCCCAAACAGGAAAAGGTAGCTCCTGGATTGCCTTTGGAGAGAGCAGCAAAGCTCTTAATATGCCTGCTGGTGGAAATGAGGGGTTCAAATGGCACGCTAATGGACTTCCTCTAAAAGAAAGTGTCAAACGGCAACAAACGGCTGTGAACAAGGCCAACAAACCACCCACTGAAGCCAGAGAACAAAGAGACTGCCAATGAAGCGTTATCTCCTGTTATTGATATCTGACGATACTGTAATTCCTCTCACTAAGAGCAAGATGATGATTTTACACACATTAACGCCATAGGTCTGAGTAAGATAAGTAATTAAAGCATGACATGAGGCTTAAAATGCATGCACTTAAATAAAAATAAATGTAACAAATAAATATAGGTTGATTGAATAAAGGATACATTCAAGAAAAAAATATTTTCAAAAAAATAAATTTCAAAGAAAATATTTTTTTATAAGCACTCAATTTAATAGGTTTTAATAAGGCAATAAATAGTTTAAATACATTTTAAAAATGTATTAATATATTAGATATTTAAATATTAAAGAAAAGAGCTACATGATGCATTACTATATAATCATGTACTACAGAATGGGAAAAGAATGCAGCTTCTGTTTTATACTAATACAACCATAGCGTCATGCAAGGTAGATAAGCTTCAACAACAAACATTTGAGTGTATAACTGAGGGTGTAATGTTTAGGGATTTTAAAGCACGAGGCAATCAGTCGTCAGCTACCAGCGAGTAGGTCATTCCTTCAGCATTCCTGAAGTGGCACACACCTCTATGAGAGGGAAACTGAGAAGAGACATGTTTGGGTATTTAAAAGGGGTCACAATTAGTAAATCATAACCATTTTCAGCCTCTTCAATCCTTACAATGAAACAGACTATTTTTGCTACTTTATTTACGACACTTGATGACCTTAAAATTCAGCCAGAGTCAGTCAAGCATTTGGAAGATATTTTTATCCAAAGCGACTTTGAAGATGTACCGTATTTTCCCACATATAACCCACAGGTTATACCCGATTTTACAAACCGTGCAGGGGGGTGCGGGTTATATCATAATTTTTTTAGCACGTAATAATATTTCAATATATTTGTTACGTCCCTAAGGACATAAGGGTTTTTTTTTGCTGTATTTTCTTTCTTGAGAGGGTTGTTGTCTCTGGCACTTGTACTATCACTCTGACAGCTGGCGCTGATAGGCTGTCTGACCTGTCAATCATGCAAGACGACGTGATTGGCTGTGCTGCCATGAGGGCGTGCTCTCCTCATCTCATCCGATGATCAACACCTGCAGAATACGCTTCTTAAGGGACGTGCGGCTGCACAGCGGGAGAGACTGCTTTTTCTTTTTGTTCTGATTCTGACTCGTGTTTGTTTTCTTACTGTTTGAATTTCGCGCACAAGCACTGTGTACCAAGCCTGAACAGTTATGGATAATTGACGTCATGCGATCAACATCAAAAATTTTAAATGTGATCTTACACAAAAAAAGTATAAATCTATGGGTGCGGGTCATGCCAAAGTTTTTTTTACATAAAACCCCAAAACCCATGGGCTATCATTGCCCTAATTTCCTTCCGAACCCCAGAGACTTTTGTTGGTCTTCATAACACAGATGAAGATATTTTAATAAAATCTTATTAAACAATCCACTTTGACATTCCAAAAAGTTCATAAAAAGATTGTTAAAAAAAAAAAAATTCCATATGAATGTTCTGAAGAGACACAATCACTTTATATGGTGAACAGATTTAATTTAGGTTTTCACATAAAAAAATAAGCCTAAACGAAATCTGAATATAAAGCGATTGAGTCATGTCTTTAGATCCCTTTATGATCTTATTGAAGCGACAAAGTGGTAGTTGCATAGACTGTCAACAGAGGGACAGAAATCTCTCATATTTAATCAAAAATACCTTAATTTGTGTTGCAAAGATGAACAAAAGTCTTACAGGTCAGGAACTACATGTGGGTGAGTGATTGACTGATGACTTTTTTCATTTTTGTGTGAATTAACACTTTAATAAGTAACAACTACTGAACTCAGCATTGTGCTAACACTAGTGTCCAATATTAAAAGTTAAATAGAAAGAAACAGTCCTAATGCACTTAAAAATACAGTACTACCCGCAACAACAGTAGCACAGAAATCATTCTTCCAGGCATCCAATCAAAGCGAAATATGAGTCACATCACATCATACTTCCTCTTGAGTCCAATGTGTCAGACTCATACGCAAAAACTGCCCTTTGTACACAAGGCATTTTTTACAGCAGATCATTTACTGCATCGCCTTATGACTGCATGTGCATACATTTCATTCATCCTACCCTTTAACCTAAAACAACGGAAGAATAAAACCCCACAATGATTTGAAAACCCTAACTAATTGAATAAGAGCAGCGGTTGAAAGCAAGGCGAGGTAATAAATAGTAGTGCTACAAAGACGCACTTGTTGGAGGGTTTCTTGATGAAAACACAGAGGGCGAGAGAGACAGAGACAGACTTATAAAGATAGTGTGGGTGTGACAGCATCTCTCGGTGGGAGGGGCCACGTGTCAGACCTGTAGGAAACAGATGCTGTTGGTTTTCATTTGCATTAGCTGTACTTTGGCATGTCTGGCTGTTGGCATGGAAATGACGCCAAACCACAAAAACTCTGCTCAGTCCAGACGGTTTAATGCTGCATACAAATCCTCCTTCACTCCAACAAACAGGGTTATGACATATATTATGAATGTAAACATCTTAAATTCTTAAAGGTCAAGGCAAACATTTTAATGATCAAATAAATTGTGTAAAGGAATACTAATATTGAGCAAATATTTCCATTCAAATAGATGGTGTTCTTTTTTACTTTCTATAAAAAAAAATGTATCATGGTTTACACAAAAACAAAGCAGCACAAACGTTTTCAACATTGATTTTTTTTTTTATACAGCAGCAAATTTGCATATTTGAATGATTTCTAAGGATCATGTGACACTAAAAGACAGGAGTCCGGCTTTCCTGGGGCTCAAACAATAGAGTGTGGCGTTTGCAACACCAAGGTCATGGGTTCGATTCCCAGGGAAAACAAGAACTGATTAAAATGTCAATGTGTAAGTCGATTTGGATAAAAGCGTCTGGCAAAAGCATAAACGGAAATGATGCTGAATATTCAGCTTTGCATAACAGGACTAAATGACACTAATTAAAAAGAAACGATTTCTTAAATTGTATTAATTGTATTTCATTACATGGGGTTGAGGTTAAGCAATAAGTAATTTCAGAAGCAGAGCAAGTTATAATGAAAATAATATTAAGAATTAGATCACATTTCTTTGACATTTGCATTAAGGAATAATTGCACACAGTGGGGGGCTAAAAGAGGCTGAGATTGTTTCAATGCATAAACGTCTAAAAAAATAAATAAATCGAATTAAGTTTTCAAAGCTATAAGAGAACCATGAGCGGAACACGGCTCAAGTATCATACAATGTGAGTTTGTCCACTCAAAGGCACCACAAACATAAAAGCTATTTCAGTCTATGAATAAAATTGAAACCGTAAGCAATATGACAGATAAAGCACACTGCACAATTGCCAATTTCTTTAGTAATGCAATGGTATCAGTACGCAAACAGCTGGAGAGATATTTATGGCTGTTACTCCACAGGAGGAGCATTTCAAGCTTGCTGGCTTTCATGCTCGAGCAAACTCCTTTAACCTCTGTTTGTATTTATTTTTAAATGAAGCTAGTAAACATTTATTTGCTCATTGCAGCTATAATTTTAGCATCCTGCTCGGGTGCGCCGAGGAGCAACAGAATAACACATACATGAGTCCAGTGGCCACAGGATGTCTGAAAATACATGAGGTTTGCCACATACACGGCAGTCTGCTGCAAAGAACCGAAATAAGCTGTGAACCAAAGAGACAGAGACACCTCAACCTTTTCATTCTGAACGTGAAGATCTACACGTCACGTTTAGTTACTCCTCGTTAGACAGACAAATAAAAAATGCTGGAGACAGTGAAAACGCACGTCTGGGGAAAGATACCATTAGAACTGGTAAAACCTAATTAAAGGGTAAACAAAAGTCACGAGTTGGAAAAAGAAAAGACCATCAGTGAACCCATTCAATGCTCTGATAGAGACAAAAGAACAAACTGGTTAGTCCTTCGTCTAAACCAGTGCTTCTCTATTTTCGGTTACACCCCCCCCCCCCAGGAAGAAGTAAACATTTTGAGCCCCCCCCAACTCTCTTATTTCAAAACGTTACCCCTTTATTGTTTCCATGGTGACGCGTCATTCTTGTCACGTGACACACCGCAGCCACAAAAAGCACTGTATGACAGACATATCACAATTATTATTTTTTTTCTTTTGGTTCAAAATATTCATATTATATTGGCTCTGTCATCAACTACCAGATATTCTGATGCTGAAATATGTAGATATGTAATATGCCGATTAAAAGCCTTTACAATGTTCACCGATCTATGAAGCGCGATGTTAGTTTGCGCTGCAATTCAGAGAATCTGATCTGTTGGATTTACAACACGTAAATTCAGTCACTTCTCTCGGAATACATGACAGTAAGTGTCCGGTGAAGTGGGAGAAGAATAGAGTGAACTTCATTGTTGCCAGTGCAATGTGCATCTGATATGAATAAAACACCTCGTCAATTTACAATTGAACGGATTGCTATTTCCTCTTTTATAGACTTCAGTGTGTATTTTTTTAAGTATAAATGGATTGTTTTTTTGCCAGTACTTATGAGTATTTAAATGTCTGAAACCTAAAATAAACCTTATGTGGTTGAAAACACAGCTCTGAGCGCGTCCGTCTCTGGATCAATGCCATATATCGTACGAAAACACGTTTGAATTTTGCAGTTGATCACGTGACGCACTGAACGTTCTAAGCGCGCGCGTCAAATGAGTAAGGGTTTGTTATCTGCTGCTCTGTGCTGTGTGCTCTTGTTTGGTGCAAAAAAAGCATGTTCCCTGGGGTCACACGCACCACCCCCCCGGTATTGCTCCAAGCCCCCCTATTTGAGAAGCACTGGTCTAAACTGAAAAACCCTGTGGAAACAGGTGAGCAAAGCTATGAATAGCTAATACTGTAACTTTAACAAGCTAAAGAGACCAAATCAAAATTAAGCTCAGAAGATCAAATCATTGGGAATGTGCAATATGACTGACTACTCATTCTGGGTGCTTTTAAGGTCAACTGGGCTTCAGCCCAACCATATACAAACAATAGCGCTTCAGACGCTAGTGAGCAGCCTAGCTGTCTACTGAATGCCGGAAACGGACATCATAAGTGGCATAATTTGGAACAACGTCCCATGGTTTTCGATACATATAGAATTTGGAACAGATACGGCAATGCAAATTCAAATGGAAAACAAAATTCCATCCATTGTTATAATACCATAATGATGCATAAAAATGCGTAAGAACCCAAGAATTGTTTTATTATTATGGTGGACAAACATTGCGGGTGAAGTTTCGAGCCGGCAAAAGCCATTTGTGCTTTTGAGAAAAGCTTCACATATCTGCGCTCTGCCACCAATCCTCAAAACACTATAACCGAGTGCAATAATGACCCATCTCGCATACAGCACCAAAAAAGATTCCATGAAAATGGCCACAAAATACAGGACTGCACCGGCAGTATAATTCGGGGCTGCGCCGAGTGGCAAGAAATAGACGCGACTACAGGCGTTTGTTTGACAGGGCTCGAAGAACAGAATATGTGTGTGGGAGGCCTACTTCCTGTGGATGTCTGAGGAGAAAAAAAACTAAAGTTTTACTGACACTATGTGACACATAAAAAATTTGTTTTTCAATCATAGGAACCATCCTTTCAAATAACCTAAAGTCAACATGAAAATAAAAACCTACTTGCTTCCTACGAACATGTTTCTGGAACATGACATTGCATCAAAATTGATGAATTTGTTAACACTATTCAGTATCACATTTACCGGTGTTATATGACACAGACCTGTGGTCACACTGACACGGAAACAAGAGATGTGATGATATTTGACATGACTAGTTTCACTTCTGTCTGCTGAGTTTGTAGAGGGAGCTTAGTCATACACCCGGGGCTTGAAAACTCAAAGATAGATGCAATCATCATTACACTGGAAGTGGAAGCAGTTAAGTCACAGCACGACACCAACATGGGGATAGGTCTCAAAATTACTCGAGGCCCTTGTTGGTGGCCAGACAAGTCATATCAGTTTCAGGCTCTGTAAAAGACGAGTCATCACAGAGATCAGAAAAGACGCTAAATGATCATGTAAAAATCAAAATCCACCTAACTTATTAAAAATTATTGCAGAAACATACAAGTATAGACTATGGTTAATATTTTTAAAAGAAGTCTTTTATGCTCCCCAAGGCTGCATTTATTTGATCGAAAATGTGAAATTTAATTGTAATTATAACCATGTAAAAGAACCATTTCTATTCGTATTTAAAATGTAATTTATTCCAGTCTTCAGTCACATGATCCTTCAGAAACCAAGAAATATTATTTGAAGACAGGTGTTTTTGTGGAAACTTTTTTGCTTTGATGAAGGGAAAGTTCAAACGAACATCTTTAAAAAAATAATAATAATAATAATAATAGAAATCTTTTGTAACATTATCACTGGGATTACATTGTTATTAACATTGTCTATACTGTCACTTTTGATCACATCAAAATGATATGAAATTAATCGTCCTTGTTGAATAAAAGCATTAATAAAATGCATTTTAATTTAGTAAACACTGCGTCTTGACTAGTTGATTAAAAAATGCTGAATGGGTGGGACAAATTCAGATTTCATGATCACTTTATATTTTTCCAGGTTAGGACAGCATTAATTGCGTTACTAAATTCATTCCTTATCTATTATATTCTACTGAGACAGTGAAAAGACTGAATAAATGCATTGACAGTATAGTGACACAAGAGTCATAAATCAAGGCGCACATGGAAAAAATACTGGAACCCAATACTGGCTTTCAGCTTCCATTTGTGTCGTCGTTTACGGCTGTTTTCCAAGCTAACAGATGGGCTGACAACTAAATAATGGCTGAAAAACGGCTTGCCAATATCAATCAGAATCTGAACGATCACTCAGTCACATGACAGGAGACAAAAAGCTGTACAAAACGACATGCGATGAGCATCTTGCATTGTTCTTGCTCGAGGGCTTTTCTCCATTTTCAAAAGGAACAAACTACCACTTTACAACGCACTTAATTGGCACATTTGTTGGAATAACGAAGACAGCTCTTCTTTCAGTTGTAATTTGTGAGCAGAAGTCTCACACGTCATTCAGAGAACAGAGAACATGTGACAATATAATTGGTGTAAAGATGAACCAAACTGTTCTGCTGAAAAAAGCCCAGCCCTTCACTACCCTTTTCTAGCAGAACTTCTGCATTCAGTGCGTCAATATTCAATGACAGGCTCAAATAAAGGGATTTTAAGGACCTTCCCAGAGTAGAACAACAACTTTCTCAGTTTTACTAAAAAGCAAAACGATGCAAACTTTGACATTTATCATGAAAGCATGAGCGAAGCGTGGACTAAAAAACTATAAATAACCATTTAAAGAGAAACTGTTTGGGATCACGGTTATGAAGAAAATAATACTTTTATTCAACAAAGACGTATTAAATTGACAAAAAGTGATATTTATAATGTTACAAAAGATTTATATTCCAAATAAACACTGTTCTTAAAACTTTCTATTGCTCAAAGTATCCTGGAAAAAGACACTGCATGATTTTTTTTGTCACAAAAATATGAAGCAGCATCATGGTTTTCAACATTAATAATAAAAAAAAAATGAAAAAAGTCAGAACACCAAGGCTCCAAAGACGCAAAAAAAAATTTTTTTTAATAATGGACACACACAAAAGGTAACGCTGAGCACGCAGACAATTACGGTAAAAGTTACGGTACCCAAAAAAAACACCACAAAAGAAAGTGTTTTTTTTAGGTCATGTGATCCTTGATTAATTACCTGTGAGTATAAAGGCTTGTTTGCAGACTTTTTGTCTGGGTTTTATTTCTTTTGTCGAGCACCCAATCCCATTATTTTGATAGTAAGATGTATGCTTTGGTCCGGATTTTCCCAACAATAATAAGAAATGTTTCTTGAACACCAAATCATGATCGCCAAATCATTATACAGAGTTTCATTCTTAGAGTTTTCAGAAAACTATTCATGTTACATACTATAATTAAAAACATTATTTATTAATAAACTAAATTAATACAATTATTAATGTTTAAAATCAATAAATGCATGTATATTTATACACACTTTTTGAGCATCATAATATTTTTTTTCAAAAAACATAAATCTTACTGATCCCAATCTTTTGAAAGGCACCGTATAAATGTATACATCTGTCACTTCCAGCTAAAACATTTGTTCCATCTGAGATATATACCAGGCCATCAGCAGCACTGGCGGACACATACTGGTTATATTTAAAGACTAATATGTGGAAGCCAGCAACCAGGACTGGACAAGGTCAATAATCGAGAGATATGAGAGCAGATGCGAGAAGGTTCCCAGATCGACAGGTTTAATATAACACAGGTGACAAAAGTTTGATATCACTGGTTAAGTGTAAAAAGATTAGATAAAAGAGTGTCGGTGCGTGCAAAACTCGCCTCCATGAGGTGGGTGGTTGCTAACTGGGCCAAGTCATAAAACTCCATTGCACGTTTCTATGGCCATGATTACGCCTCATATTACGATGCGTTTTGGTCGATCAGATCAAAAGTGGACAACGTTAATACAGGTAAATACCTCTTCCAGAGGTAGTCGATAACGCTTTGCTTTCGTAGTATAGACGCTCATATGGTTGTATTTGTTTGAAGAGTCAAAAAAGACTTACTGGCCTAATGAGCACCGTATTTTCCGCACCATAAGGCGCACCGGATTATAAGGTGCACAGCCGTTTTTTGGAAAAAAAAATACGTCTTTTGGGTGCGCCTTATAGTGCGGAAAATATGGTAAGCATTATAGGAAGTGCGCTAGCCAGGCAGGATTTAAACTTTGTCTGCTAAAGACCCAAGTTTGGTTTATAGACACAAAAAAATTAAATGCATCAATCACAGCGTTCATATGTAACGCTTACTTTGTCCATTAGCTCTGCAAAAACACACATTTATCTGACCATAGACCCTCCCCTCAACGACATCAGAACACAAGTGTTTGAAACTAGACAGAAAAGATGGTGTAAACAGGAAAGTGTCTGCCTCATCTACTTGTGATCCGATCGACAAAAGCACATCTTAATACCAGGTGTAAAGAAGGCCTAATATGATACATCGGACCTCTAGATCCCATTCAATCCGTAGCAAAACTGTGCAGGATGAGTTAAGGCCTATTCACACCAAGATCGTTAATATAATGATAAAAACTATATTTCTACAGCAGCGCGCGATAAAGTTTATTATAAACATGCTGCAGTTTTGTTTGTTACTTGGAATGCTTGAGCTCTATAAAGCAGAATAGATTCAGATTGGCTGTCAATATTTATATTGTTTGTCAGCTAGACAAATTATAGTTATCATATTGATGCAATACAGAGAAAAACAGATGAAATTTTGTTATAATCATTTAAATTGAGCTCAGGAATCATCTCAAGCACCCGCGAGCCCAAAGCGGAGGTCAGATGAGACTGTTTGCTCTCTGGCCATAAACAAACAGAAGTTGAGCGGCAGTCAGGACAGATACACATCTGAAAACCTCCAAACAGACAAAGACGCTTAATATCAGTATTTAAGGGAGTAACAGGCTGCCGTATTGAGCCGTGAGGTCTTTGAGGTCACTTTACGAGGTTGAAGCTCTCGCAGGGCCCGTCAAGACTTGCAGTGCAGTAGGTCTCGGCCGTTTCCATAAAGAACCAGAAGCAGAATGCTCCAACATTAATAGCAGGTTGCCCAGCTGTGCCGTCTCTAACTAATCCTGCACGGCTGTAATTAAAGCACACATCAAATGCGCATTAAAGTCCCAGCGGCCCCAGTCACGGGGGAGACTCGTTAAGACTCAGAGGTTCCAATGCCGCCCCATTCCACAAGCTGAAAAAGATTCATGGAGCACCTCTGATAACTTTCCAACCCTTTAATTTTTCCGTTTTGCAAATTTGTGAAAAGCGATGTCACATTTACGGTGACGAATTGCGCATGTGGCTTCTTCATCTGGAGCAGATGGAAAAAAGGGTAATCTTGCCTTGACGGATGGATTTGGTAGACTAAACGATATGAAAAGACTTACTTGAGACGTTGGAGAAAAATGCTAGTACTCAAAACTAGCAGAAAATGAGAAAGCACAGCCACATCTAAAAATAATAAAAACAGAAAGAAAAGGGAAAAAATAGACGGAAGTCCAGATTAAGAGCGCAGATAAATCCACACAAAATAGAGAGACTCTCCTACAGTTTCCAGTTGTGGATGGAGGAACATGTCTATTGCCTAGGTCACATTTCACCCCAAAATCAAATGTTTTTTTGCCTGAAAAAGACGATTTTAGCACCGTAATGTTTTGCACTGTAAAATTGAACATTGAAACATGAAAATTAAACACATTTCTGGATCTTTCACTCTCTCTTTCTTATTCGCAAACACTGCATTACAGTATTTTTACTTCAAAAACACTTTTTACATAAGGACGATGATGAACTTCAAACACTGGAGAGGCGATGACTCATCTCTCCATGGTCAAAGGTCACCCTTTCAAAAAGTCAGTATCCAAACACCAAAGCTCCATTTCCTACGAGTCATCCCATCATGGCTTTGATAAAACAGCTGATCTAGAACAACGATCCGTGGACGGTAGAGATAGGCTATTTTCCTGTTTGAACACATTCCACTATTGTCCAGCTCTCTCTGCAATACCTGGTCAGGTATTGCCGAAATCCTTTGAAGGATCAAAAGCCGCCTAGGAGTTTTGATGGTGAAAAGAACGAAGCCCTTTTCTTCTTCGCTCCAACCTATAATTTTCAGTACCTGAAAATTGCAGCTCTGAGAGTTCAATGAAGAGGCTGATTTTCAAACAATACGCATTATAAACCTCGAGCCTGAGCTGCAGGAAATATAGGACACTAATAATTACGCAAAAGGTACCTGCTTTATCTTGGTCATGTGATCACAGTGGTTTAGCCCTGTAATTATACACAAACCATACCAAAAAAAACAAAAAACATTCCCAGGTGTATTGCACATTACGCCCCATAAACTTCATCTCATCTTACCTCATAGGACCAGACGCACTGCACTCCGGCAAAGCGGCGCACGCAGCGGCCCACCTCCACGTCCTCATGGGTGGTGTACATCTCCTGCAGGCACTGGCGGATGTGGGGCACCATCCTGCGCAGCACCTCACGGCTCATGATGACACCAGGGCCACCCATGCAGAAGTTCTCCCCCGGTTCTAAGGCCAGCTTGCCCAGTTCGTCGCGGGCGCCCATGCCCGTCTGCCCAAGAAAAATGGCCTCGCTGCTGTTGAGACTCCTCAGAAAGCTCTCCAGCTTCTCGCTTTTGATGTAGACGTCGTCGTCGGCTCGCATGAACCACTCGAACTGGTCCAGGTAGTGGTCATGCATGTACTTGAGCATCATGAAGGACTTCTTCTGCGGAGGGTACGAGTCGTCCACGTTCTGCAGAGCCACAATGGGGATTGGGATTGTTGTGTCAGAACCCTCGCTGGAGAAAAACTCCACTTTGCCTGGAATAGTCTTGGCCCACGTCCTACATAACGCCAAAAAAAGGAGAAATGTGTTCAAAATAAATCAGTGATTGATCGACCTGGCCTTCTCACAATCAGGAGTTATCCTATCAAAACCAAAATCTTCTGACAACCTTGTCGTTTAAGTGAAATTTGGAGAAATATTGTGATTATTTCAGCAATTCTCTCACATTATCATTAAATTATATTATCAGCAATGTGGACAAATTAAATTTGCAAAACCATTACCACATTCAATAACAGCAAGAGCGATTTTTATTATTATAATAAAAATAAAACAAACTCAATAATGAAATATAATGTAGCAATAATATTATTGTGCTGTAAAAAAAAACAAGCGATTATTATTATTAATAAATTGCAATGCTAATATTTATGGCTGTCTTCATTTCTTTGCTTTCAAACGTTAAACTAGGACTTTTATTTTGGAAGAAAACCATAAGGATTAACATGGTTCACTTGGGACATATTAGGTACGGTATAACCTAATATTTTTCATAGGTTGTAAAATAGGGCAAAATCACATTTTTGATTATTTACTGTAGATATCAGCATTGATCATTAAAAAGAACACATAAAAATAAAAAGTTGGTTCAGCAGCGCAATACATCGAAATGAGCAACTTAAGACTGAAAAAGAACGCCTCAAGTTTTTATCAGTATGACGAAAAGATTGAGCAAGGAATAGCGTTAGGGTGATTCAGACGTTTTAAAACCTCAGGTCCCAAGTTGATTAACTATAAACAAGTGGAAAGAAAACAGATAAACGAAATGCAGTACTCAACACACGGATAAAATGCCAAAAGCTTTATTCCGGTTTGACCCTGTAGTGTAGGAGGACACTTGCAGCAACTTCAGAGATGCACTTCATTTAATATTGCAACATTCCTTTCCAGACACTCAAGCAATAAAATACATGTCTCTAAAATACACTTGTGTCCCGCATGTCAGCACGTGGAAAGGCTGCACTGTTTTCGTTCAGATAATATCCCCTCTTCTTGCCAACATCTAATTTTACCAAAACCCAACTTCCTGTTCTCTGCAACTGAAGGGGAATCCAAAGATGCCCGTGGTAACCTTTTGCACACTTCTGCAGTGAAGACGACATGAGCTGCATCCAAAATCACATCTGAAAAACAGCGATTCTGAAATGTGCATATGAAGGACACTTTACTATCCTATGAAGCCACGGGAGAGGATTTGTGAATGGCGGTGACAGGATGCAAATAATCCTGATAGGTCATGTGAGAATGTAGTACGTCCAGATTACATTCGCACTATAGAGAACATACTTTTTTTAGTGGCTGTGGAGTAACTACTTATTCAGAATAAATACTGACTCAAAGAGAGTATGTGATTTCAGACACTGCCATGGTGTGTGTGCCATTCACCACTAAAAGCAAGAGAAAGAGCCAAGCTCTGCTTTGATGGACAACCTTTTTCATTTTCTTGCACAAAATAAGCATTCAGTGATATGCAAATCAAATAATGTCATTTTAAAAAATGAGACTGCAAACCAGGGGAAATTATACGGTTTAGCAATGCTTTGCATCTTCAAACGGCTGCTGTGCACTACAAGCACTTAACTGTGGGAAACACAGCAACAAGAGACTCAGAGATCAGCCATTGTAAATACATCTATGGCGCTTGGGCTTTTCCACCAAAGCAACTCACCCCAACAAACCTCTCTGGCAAGGAAATACTGCTGATTAAACGCATGACATAAATGCTTGCTTCAGCACATCCTGATGTCCTCTCCATTCTTACACAAATTACCATGGTAACCTCCATAGTCTCCACCAAACTACCATACAAAAACTATTGCTAAAATGATAATGAAGTATTAGCCAAACACCAAAAGAGGAAATAATGCTGATTAAAACGCTGAAATAAAATTACTCAAGTCCTCATCCTTACTATGATTTACCATGGTAATGACACTCTCCACCAAAATACCATTGACTTTTTTACTACAGTATAACTGTGGGGGGGAATGGCATTTGACAGAACAGAAGTGTTATCAACTACAGGAGAAAGAATCTGAAGGCTTTTACGTTGTCTGAAAATCCCGTATTAGTCATTGTGATTATTAGAGTCTTTGTTCATAAATGTGTTTTAATATAAAGTTGATAAGACAGATGAAGTAAATCATAATTCTGGCATCTCTCTCAATTTTTATGATTGTAACTACTGTATCCACCAAAACACCACAGAACGATTGTTATTACTGTTACTTATTTGCCAAATATATATCCTAAAAACAAAATATGAGATAGATAGATAGAGAACATCCTGTTTACGGTTATCACAGTAGTTTATCGTAGGTGAATTACCTATAACTCACACCCGCCCCCCAAAAAACTAATAACTAATAGCTGAAATAGAATTGCTCCAGCATAACCCTGACCCCTCTCTCTCTTTTTGTACCTCTATCTCTCTCTCTCTATCTTTCTGTATCTCTCCCTTTCTTTCATTTTCTCTCTCTTTGTATCTCTCCATCTCCTTTTCTTTCTCTATCTCCCTCTCTCTCCTTACCATAATTTACTCTGGTCACCAGCCAAATAACAAAAATCACCGTTACTCTAAATGTGTTGAAACCTCACTATTTCTTAACGGTCGTAAATACGCCGCACTTGGACGGAACTGCGGTTTCCATGGTGATTCTTCGTACGCGGACGCGACGGATTACCTGTATGCTGCCACGGCGCGATTATTTAGGTACTTCTGCGCGGTCATGACGCCCACGAACAGGAAACTGTTGGACTGGGGCACCGCGGGCTTCTCCGTGCTGGGCATCAGCAGCCCTCCATACTCTTTCTTCATGATCATCATCCCTCCTCCAGCTCCGCAGCCGCCCGTGCCGCCGCTCGCCCGCCGCTTGTGTCCCGCTTTCTTCAGCTCAGTGGCCCGGGGCAGGATGAGTCTGGACGCAAGTGTGAACCCGACCACCAGACCCAACAACACACTGAACCACGATCTGCGACTTCTGCCTGCCATCTCAGCTTACACTCAAAACCTCCGGATCAGTCAGGGCTTTTATTTCCGTACGCCTTGGTTTTGTTTTAAACGCGTCCCGCTGCTGCAGTCCCGTCCAGAACACTGGGTTTGGGTCCGAGCATGATCGCCGCTGATTCGCTGCAGCGCTCCAGTCCGCATTTATCACCAGCCACTGCCATCTAATCGCCCGCTATCCGCTCCACGCGAGCCATGGTCGGATTCGTGAAGGTATTTCCGTCGTCTCGAGCTTGAATCGGTGATAAGTCAGGGGGAATTAACGGTCTGCTGTCTAAAGAAGTGCGGCTGCATCCTCGTCCTCGCGACTATCTCGCCATTGTGAGTGAGCGCGAGTGCTTGAAACGCGTCTGCAGCGAGGCGGCTTAACTGTATTTGGTTTTTGACACGCTGGAGGCACCGTAGCTCGGTCCTGATTGGCTGAGGACAGTTAGCTGATGACGTTTTATGCACGAGAAAACCGCTACGTTCTTTTTTTCGCGTGAATTGTTCGTTTAAGATTCACCGTGAAAACGAGTCTTGCTATAACGAAGACCAAGGTTTTACCATCTAATTTTATTTGATAAATCGTTCATTTAATTTACAAAATATTTTATGTATTTGATTCAAACCAGAAGCCAGTTTTCGCTGTTTTCCATGTAGAATTACCGAAGTACTTTAAAAGTAGATTTAAAATAATAATTTTCGATGCATATCTGCCTTCTGAAGAGAACAAAAGAAATAAATACCCCCCACCAGTCTTGGCTACAACCAAAGACTGTTAAAAAGTCCTGCTTCTTAAATTTCCTGTATATTTGATCAATTTTTATTATAAATTTTTCAATTTTGTCGAATCAAGTATTCTCCACGTGAGGAATTTGTGAGGCTTAATCTATTTTTCACACCAAAATACTATTTGGATACTGCATGTAGCAATACAATTAACTTAGTACTAAAATAAAGTGTAAAAAACGTTTTGTGAAGTTTATTATTTTTCATTGTGTTTATTATATATTTACATTTCTTATTTAATAGTCAAATGTCATATTATGATTCCTCCTTTTATAACTGACTAAATCACATGCTGATTTCGCCACCTAGTGGACAAAGTTTGACCTCGCGAGATTACAATTTCTTTCTGTTCTGCTGTGCATTTTCCTGTCACAACGCATATGGACAAAATAAAGTTGAATACTTTTTATTTCAATATAATTATCTGAATATATAGGTGTACTGATCTCTATAAATAACTTCCCTAAACACTAGCAATTCGTTGAGAAAGAATCTGGTTTATTTATTAAGAAGCGGTTTTCCCTTTTTCTAAATCACAACATTTATCACAAAATATCTTTTTGAATTTCCCATGCCCTAAAAATAACTTTCTGTGCTGTTAAAAGGTGTAAAATATTACTATGATGGTTCCAAAAAAAGTTAAAACATCTGCTGTCGTGACAGATAAGACAAGACAAGCGTTGAGTAAGGATGCGTTTTAATTCAGAAAACCTCACAATGACTTTGACATGTCATTTCTAAACAAATGCTTTAGAAAACACCGAAGACCTCACACCACAAAGGCTGCTATGTTACATCACTAACAACTGCATTGATGGATCCGTCGTAAAACAGCAATTTCTACTGTTACAACAGAATACAAGCACTTCAAATAATATAAATGTAGCACTTTACATTATTACTTACTCTCTCTAAGTGATCATTTAGCACAGCCTTTTTTAAGTGCAAAAGCTAAAAACAGGAACATGTTTTATCACTGAAAATCATCAGCCTGCCCCAGGAGCATTAATACCTTTAATGAGGAGGCGTCATTAGAAGCTGTCAACCATACAAATAGGCAATAGTTTCTTAATCATAATGTGCAAGTAAAGGGGAAAAAAAGCATTTATCTTTGGACAAGTTGAAAAAAAGTGGAAAAAAATCTGTCCTTTTTAACTCACCCTGATGTCATTCTGAAACGTGAAACAAGAGGTTAATCATCATGCAGCTCAAAAAGGGAAAAAAAGTCGATTCAACCAGATTCAAAATCATGAGTCCATAAGATAGAACTGATTGATTGAAAAAAATAACAGCATACAAAATTGAAACGACATGAGGGCGAGTAAAAAGTTAGACAATGTATAAGCCAACAAAAAAATAAGTGTTCATGAAGATCCTTAATAAGCATCTTAGCTATTGTCCTATGATGATTGCTGACAGCCTTATTCAGTTAATATTTATGTGTTCCTATGGGGAGTGGCAAAGGGTCAGAGGTTACTCTGACGACCTTTAACCTCATCCACCAGAAGACGGTCCTCTCCTGCCGGGCCTCCAGCCGCACGTTCCTCCCCCATCTCCAGACAGAGGACTGTACCCTACAATACAAACAGACAAAAAAAAATTTAGATTTAGCAAAGAATGTACAAAAGATCTGGACCGGACATGAAGCAACCAGTTTTTTCACAGAATATAGATTTTTTTTGTTAGCGTAACCCCTGATTTCCTGATTAATACATACACATAAATATAAGCATATTTTTTTTAAAAATAGAATACACTATCCCTTTACTGTCTAAATATAATTGCAATATTGATTACCTGGATAATTTTCCCCTGTGAAATCTTGTGCTATTCTGAAAATGGGTTAATTTTTTAGGTTAGTGCAAAAACTCAAATTAGTAACATTATATTACACTATGAAACATTCATAGTCAAAAATATCATGAAGTTTTTTATTTTTTAGGAATGTGTAAAGTACAAGTGTTCAAAATTAGTTTATTAGTACATTTTTAAGGAAATAAATGACTATGATTTATAAAATTAATAGTAATTTACAAAGTACATGTAAAACATTTTTTTTAACTATTTTATAAAAAATTTTATAGTTTGCATTTTGTATAGTTATAGAAATATAGACCCAAAAATGTTGAAATAGAGATAATTAAACTATTCTTTTAATCATAAGAGAACTTGTAAAATATTGCATACCACTGTTACGAAGGGTCTTTTTGTCAGTCCTTGGTCTCAAAGAGCTGGAGGAAGCGGCTTCTTCAGTGTTCTGTGGGAATAGAAGAAATAATATGTAACTGCATGAAATCTGAGGCCTAGAGAGAGACTCGTCCCAGAAGTCTTACCTGTGCAACTTTTGCATTTCCTTTGTAACTCTTTCCTTCCTTCATACTTTCCCACATCTCTATTTTCTGTCTCCTCTTCTCCTCCTCAAGCTATAGACAACAGATGAACCCGCATGAATACTGCAAACAAAATATGTCCGTCCTTTCTGATCACATCACCACATGAGACTCACCCTCTGCTGCTTCTCTTTGAATTCTGTGGCTCTGGCGTCCTGCTCTTCTTGCATTTTGCGGCGTGACGCCTCCAGAGCCTCCTGACGCCGCACCACAGATACGGGGTCTTTACAAATGCAAAACGCCTATTAATATCTCGAAAACTTTCAAGGGATTTCAGTTTCCAAACAGCAGAATACAGTGTTGGTTCTGACCTTGGCTTGCCGCTGAGACAGACGAGCTCTGATTGTCTGTGGATCTGTTCTTGCGGAGATGCTGGATGAGCAGATAGACTCCCACACACAGGAATGCCAGATACCAGCCATAGTCAGACAGGACCGAAGTAACTGTTGAAAAAAAGTTGACATTCCAGACACTGCAAAGTCTGAGCACTTTCCAAAAGTATGTGAAATAGTCTGCAATATAATCGATTGTTTGAGTGCTGTTAATAGCATCTATATATACAACTGTAATTAATAACAAACATTCGGTTTCGTTTCGAAACATTCAAAATACTAAAAACAGTCACAAAGATTTAATATTATATAAATAATATGCATCTTATATTTAAGGATGTGCATGTTCAAATCGATTAGTTGACTAATCTGTTTTTAAAGAAATAGAATAAAAGACATTAACATAACAACAGCCATCTACTTTTTCTTTTTTGTTATCTGTATAGGTAGCAACTTTCATGATTAACATTAAGAATTAAAACATTCAGACAGTTACATTATTATCTTACAAAACATACACGTAATTACAAATACTATAAAATAATGTACGTTTTAATATTACTGTATATATATATTTTAAAATCAAAAGTATAAAATGTGCATTATTATTTCTTTACGATAAATTTCTATTATGAAATTGAAGACCAAAGATGTCCGAATACAACAGCATTTAATAAAATATCAAGCGTAGAACTTAACGCGTTTCAAGCAAAAAGATAAATGTTACGTGTCTGTTAAGCATTGCGTTGGTTAAATGAATGGCTTATTAAAATATTAAAATGTAAGGAATATATCTTATTTACTTGTAAACTGTAACCTATATAAAATAAGACTAATCTCGTTGACTTGTGTTCCATGTTAAGTTCAAGTTCTAGTCATTTCCTGTAAAGAATGATGAAAGCTCTGGCTCATGTTTACATACGAGATGACTGCAGAAAACTCAGATCCTGGTTCTGAGGAGGAACATCTTCATTCCGGACACGCGCACCATCTTCTGACTCCATATTAAAACGCCTTTAAGACGATGATTTTCTTATGAGAATATATAATAATTAGCTCATGTTTATTCCCTTCTGTTCCACCGAAGCTAGTCTGCTACACACATAACACTGACTCACTTCCGCAGCCACAAGCCAACCAATCAGCTTTAAGATGACGTGGCCTATACGGGGGCCCAACTGAGACAAATCGAAGCAAAATAAACATTCGACCTTTTCGATTATAGTATTGCTTCTTTGACTTATCTGAACTCTAATATTGAAATACCGACCTTTAATGTATCCAAAAAAATAATAATCACAGTAAAACTAGTACAAAACGATTAAATAATTTAACTCTACAGTACGAGTAGGAAAAAAACGCAACTGAATAGAAACTACCGGTACATATTTTCCAATTAATTTTTTAGACACTTTTTTTGTGTATTTATACATTTATACACAAAACTATAGCGATGTCTTATACATTTTTGGATGGGATACATCACATTTGGATGATCATACCTGTTCAAAATTAGATTTAGGGGTGGTTGTCAACACATTTTATTCAAATGTGTCAGTAGTTAGTCATGTGTAGGTTTATAGTGTCTTGTGTCACGGTTGTATGTCTGTTATGTAGCACTGTGGTCCTGTGAGGCACGACATTTCGTTCCACTGTATGTCCCCACATGTAGTGGAATGACAATAAAGCTCAACTTGAACTTATTTTCTAAGCATTTACAGAATATGGACAATGATCGAGTATGTGCTGTGCTTTTAAAATTTGAGATAGAAAAGATGTCAACTTAATTAACAAACTGTAAATGATCATTACAGATTCATTTTAATTTCTAGTCTTTGAGAACGATTCATAAAATAAAAGAACACCGTAAACAAAAAGAAATTCTTGAATTTGTTCAGATATGGATAAAGAAAAGGTTCACATCATTGTTCATTAAAAAAACAGGAGTTTAATGTATTTTAATGTACAACAAAAAAAACACTTATCAAAACAAGTGCTGTCAAACAGCATCAAAACAAAGCATCAATGATTCTGAACGAAAAGAACTATGATCCATTAACATGCACATCTTGCTGCATGTCATCCTCGTCTCCATTTTCTCCCTCGTCTATCATATCCTGCATGGGGACTGATTCCTGCATCTCTTCCTGGTTCTCCTCTTCCTCCTCCTCCTCTTCCTCCTCCATGTTAGTTGCTCCTGAAAAGGGCAAATAAAAAAAAAATCATAAAAAGCTTGATCGTTTTTAGTCCTTATAAGCAGAGAATATGTCCTATTGTTCATTTAAACATTGTTTGATTGTACACAATACAGCCTCAGTGACCAATACATTTTCTTCTAAGAATTTGAAGCATCAGGGTTACAAACTTCACCTTAAATGAGCTACACACACACACACACACTTGTTCAATGAAAGCATTTTCCCATTCATTTGTGATTACTGAATAATATGTTTATGTAAAATGTGCATTACAAAACAATACCTGATCTCAGCTCTCGTCCTGGGATCTGTCCTGACTGAAGAAGCCCCTTCAACCGCTCAACTTCAGCCAGTGATGTGGCATTAGCAATTGCATTCTACATGGAAACATATACATAGAGAAGCGTTATATCATATATGCATTAAATCATATTACATAGAGAAGCATTATCATAATATCAGCCTATATGAATAATAAATTAAACTGACATTTAAGGAGAACTTATTCAGCAGAAACTCATTAAAATGGATCAAAACTGTTTATAAAGACATTTATAGTTACAAAAGATTTTCATCTCTATGCATTAAAGCATACCGAAAAAGACACACTTTCCACAAAAAAAAAAAAAAAAATTGTGTGACATTGTGAATGAATTAAAGTAATAACATCGATAATAGAATGTTTAATTCTTTAATAACAACAGGAAACATTTAAATGGTCATTAGGTTTTTCGGCATTAAGAAAAGTGACGTTTAAATAATAATTTGTGCTTATTGCATATGCGATAAAATAATTTAATAAAATCCTATTTAAAATAAGCACAAATTACTGAACCTGGCTTACTCAAATCAGATTGAAATTGCTACTTCACGAAATCTGTATTCCATGAAGAAATTATTTGACATACAAATGTGGACCCTTCATTTCTTTAGTTTAAAAGGTACACTAGGTCAGTCGTTGAAGTCTGCTGGTTGATAGCTTCTGGCAACATTAAATCCAGGAAAGAAAACAAATCTAGAGCAAAAGCACATGCACGAGTTCACACAACATGATTTGAGAATACACACACAATATCTGAGTGAGAGTAGGGCCACGAGATCACTGTCTATTAGGGAGCGCTCATCCAGTTTTCTGCAAGAGTGAAGGAAATCCACCCACGATCTGAGAGATTTGTGTTGGTGCATTACATGGATGCACACAGAAAGGTTACAGCCAAGTCTAAACATATTTCTTGTGGTGTAGGTGTGTTAAACCGCTTCCTCCATACCTTTATGGCTTCAACATCTGCAGCAGACGGTCCCATTTTCTTTTCAGTTTGAAGTCCTGCTCCTGGAGTAAACCTGAAAGCAACAGCGTAAATTTTGGATTCAGACAACATGAACGTTGAAGAATGCCTCTGCAGCCTCTCAACCACTGTTCCCACAATCAAGAGTAGTATCTTGAGCATCTTATCAATATGAATAAACTGATACAAGACAGAAAAGCCTTGAGCCAGCTCCCCTGAGAAACATTGCTGAAGTATAACATGGAAATTTAGCTTTTAACAGCCAATTTAGGGTTAATTTTCATTCTCCGAGATGCCGAGTTCATAACTTCCACATCCAGTAATTCGGGAGAGCTGAGCTTGATCAAGGAGTTTCATCTTACGTTTTGGTTCGCTTGGCAATATCCTTTGCAAGCTGAGCACCTCGTTTGCCTTTGAACATTTTTTCAGCCTCCTGACGTTCCTGCGGTGATACAGCAGAAAGTTCAAGCAAACGTTCACAACAGAACATGACACGGACCATGGACCCGTTCTTCACACGTGCAACACTGAATTATCTCAGACAACTCGATCGAGCCAATTAAATCTCCATACGCATTTAAAAAAAGGTTCAGAGGGGAATTTTCACAAAAGTCAGATGTACTAAGCAATGTATGAAGAACAGGGACCAGGGCGATACTACACTGATAAACAAACAGAAAACTAAAATTTGCTTGTGAAATCTTCCACAAATAATCAGTTGGTTCATTTGAAGAAAATAACGTCATTTCAATGACAAATTCTGTACAAAATTATTAGAAAATAAAAAATCTGTAAAACAAATTTCAGAAGTAAAACTCAAGGTGTATCTGCATATTTAACAACATTAACATTCCTCACTAATACTGATCCATGACGACTTACTCTAGATATAAAAAAATTCTACTATCAGGTTTCTGTTGTTTACATTGTTTATTTAAAGCATGATGTACATTCAATTTCAAAGGTTTTTTTTTCTTTTTCTGAAAGAAATCTTTTTTGCTCACCAAGGCAGCATTTAATTGATCAAAACATTATTGTAATATTATTAAACATCATTCCAATTTAACATAAGTTTTCTACTTGAACATATTTTAAAATAATGTAACTTATTCCCATGATGGCATAGCTGAATATTCAGATCCATCGGAAATCATTCTTATTTGCTGCTCAAGAAACATTTCTTATTATCAAATGTTGTAAACTGCTCAACATTTTTTCGAAACGGTGATTTTGTTTTTCAGGATTCTTTGATGAACAGAAAGTTTAAAAAAACGCATTTATATGGAATAGAATTCTGTTCTAACGTTGTAAATGTCTTTACTGTCATTTTAGATCAATTTCTTGATGAACAAAAAGATTTCTTATTTTGAACATTAGTGAAGGTAAAATAAAAGATAAATCATTAGTTTAATCATACCTTCAGTTTCACCTTCTGGAAGTCCAGAACACGGATCTGTGGGATTTTATTGATGACATATAACCTGTAATGTTTCTTGTTGGTAACTGGATTCCTGAGGAGACTAGAGAACAGGACAACAGAAAATCTGTTACATTTATGCATTTGGCCGTTGTTTTTATCCAAAGCGACTTACATTGCATTCAAGATACACATCGACATTCTGATCAGTTCCTGCTTTCCCTGGGAATTGAACTTATGACCTTTGGCATTGTGAGCAACACACTCTGCTGTTTGAGCCAAAGGAAAGTTCAAAATGATCTGAAGTTAAAACAATAATCAGCAGTTTATTCGGCAGGTACCTGAGCAGGGTCAATGATTTCACTGTCGCAAGAGGATCCAAATCACCCTGTTGAGCACCAGAAACAGCCATTAGTCCACAAATCAACGAAAGAAAACATTCTAAGATTAATTCATATGCATAAAGGCACATCTGAGGTTAAACTCACCAACTCTTGAATGTTGTTGCTTGTGAGAACGAGTTCTTTGAGGTTCGGTAACGCCTGCTCCATGTTCTCTCCAATACGGCTGCAATAAGAAACACAAAAACACCAAACTCAGATCTCCTCAACTGATATTAATGTGACTTTGTATAAACTAATGCAATATTGTATTTACTAATCAGACTGTCTTAGTGTTCATTTTATATCCATCATGCATCATTTCCCCCCTGCACTACATAAATTAAACTTACATTATATGTTTACACAATAACAATAATATGAATGTGTTTAGTCACTCTTCCATTAGACAGATGAAAATAAACAGTGCAAAGTGTCGTCTCACAATGAAACGCATATGATTTTCTCACCAGATCCTGTTGTTGTTAATCAGGAGTGTTTTGAGTCTCTTGAGCAGCGGAAACCCATCCAGTTTTCTGACCTCATTATCGGACAGATCAATGGTATCAAACTGATCAAGTGTAGCGCCAAGATTCTCCAGCACAGGGATCTTATAGCCTACAAACACACAAGCAGGGGTTGATTTTGGGTAAACGCGTACACTCATGTGAATGATGCGTTTTAATGATGGCGCTTGACTCACCGCGCAGGTCGAGCTCTCTGTCCCGCACAGGGTTCGTGTACTGCGCCGCCTGCTCGATTAACTCTGCCGTCAGCTTCACCATGTCAGCCGCTGAGAGGAACAATGAGTCTGATCAATAAGAAATGTGTTTAGTCAAAAGTTTGTTTAAGCACGTATTACGTTCACACACGCTGCCGCCAAACGGAAGCGTCTATTTATTCTTCTCGAGATAAACTCCGCGTTTGGAGGAAAAGCCACAGCGCCACTAGGCGGAGTGGAGAACAGAACCGACAATCAATAAATAAGAAAATGAAATAATAAATAACAACTAACCTGAGACCAAAACCAGAGAATATGATGAAAAAATTACATTTTAGGCCTTTGTTTAAATATAAAACTGAAACCAGCTGTGGCTCAAACAGTAGAGCATGGTGCTTGCAACGCCAAGGTCATGGGATTGAATCCCAGTGAAAGCAAGAACTGATTAGAATGTCAATATGTATCTTGAATGTAATGGAAGTCTCTTTGGATAAAAGCGTCTGGCAAATGCAAAAATGTAAATGACAAAACACTAAATGAGTGAGCCGTTTAATCGTTAATTAGACGCTGATTCATTTAGTAATGACACAAAATGCTGAAATAGCAAAAATTAGACTAAAATTTCTACATGTTTAGTCACTTAATATCCTTGTTTATTGAACGTTTGTATGCAATCGTTGTCGTATTTGTAAACACCTTACTCTTGCTCTTGTGAAATTGCTTAATTACATCCTATAAAATAAAGAAGAAAATCTCATACAAGTACTTTTTTTGCAATCATATCTTGAATGTATTTGTATGAATTTTATAAATTTGACTTTTTTTGAGACAACCCTGCATTGATTTTGAATGGCACAACAGTAGCAATAGCAATCTGAAACTCTATGCTTAGTTTGATCCAGTCTTTTTAAAGCTTTATTGAGCCATGGTACATTTTTTTTTTAATTGAAAAAAAATCACAATTCACAACACCAACTGAAAATGTAACAAAAAATGAAACTCTGTAGCCTATATTAGCAATATATAGTCATTCTTATCAAAATGTATTGAATGGGAATCAAATAAACACAAAGAATATAAAGTATTTTAGGATTAATTCGTTTAAAAAAAGTTTTTAGACCAATTAGTTGAAATTTGATAATTTTCCACAGCAAACCTGACGATCTCTCACTCATCTCTCTATGCTTAGTCTGATCTATGCACTACAAATGAGCCCTGTATGATTTTGTACAAAAATATTACATTTTAGCAATAAAAAAAGCAGCATGGTGCCAATTATTTTTGGAAAAATTACAAAAATTGTGTGACACCTTCATTTACAAATTTCATGTTCATATGAACTAAAAAAAAAAATTTAAACCTATTTTACCCATTATATATGAGTAAAGTGATGTAATTTTTAAAACGCGTTCGTTATTTAAATGAGTAATATTTAAATTAGCTAGTTGAATTGACCAATAGGGATTAGGGATTTTGACTGAACAGATTCCAGTCAGTCCATCAGTAAATGACAGCGGCTGAACATTTCGTTTTTACTTCTGTATTGTTGAAAATAAAACATGAAATTTATACCATATCAGTTGATTATGTTAATCGACTACCCCATGCGTCAAAACTGCTCGTCAAAACCACCTTTTTTCCAGGGAGGAGGGAAGCCAGTGACTAGCAAAATGCTTGAGGTAAGCTTCAGTCGAAATCACGTTTGTGCTTATATTTATTTACAAAACAATATTTATGCTGCTGGTATTTTAATAATGTGTTTGATAATAGTGGGTGGCAAAAACGTAAATTGTTAATAAATAATGTTACCAAAACGAGTCAAATGCCTTCATTAGTTATTTACATTATATGTGCTGTTTTCATTTTAAACCAGACAGTAATCCAATCATCAAATATTATTTTAGTTTGTAAACTATGATATATAAGGAACTTTTCTTCTTTTTTTACATATTTGTATTCATTTTAAAATCAGCCGATCATCCAAAACTCCAGGCTAATGCATATTTATGTCTATATTACGCATGTATCTAATATAAGGCTTATAAAATAACATTATAAAATACATTTTTGATATTGTATGTTGTTCGGATTGAACGGGAATCAATAACAGTATTGAGACGCTCAAAGCCGCTGTGTGTGTGTGTGTGTGTCATGATGTAACATTCGAATAGAATGCTCAGATAGGCTTATAAGCGCGTCACAGTCTCATAAAGTTTGTTGGTTTGTTGTAGTGGTCGAGAGTGATTTTTCAGCGATTTTATAGCGATGGGACAGCGATTTTGTAAAGTGAGTCCGATGGTTGGCGAGGTGTACGATCAACATCTAAGTACACCCCCAAAACCCAGCATCAACACGGCGGTTCAACATCCTCATCCTCGCGATGAGACCCCTGTTGGTGTTGGTGAGGGAAACATCCAAGAGAGGAGGGTGATGGAGAGAGGAGACGAGGTGGAGAGGAAGGAGTCAGGCGAGGAGGAGAGGAAGGAGTTAGGAGAGGAGGAGAGGAAGGAGTCAGGCGAGGAGGAGAGGAAGGAGTCAGGCGAGGAGGAGAGGAAGGAGTCAGGCGAGGAGGAGAGGAAGGAGTCAGGGACAGTGCAGGAAAAAGGAAAGAGGAAGGCGTGGAAGAGGAGGCTGACCTCTTTCCTCAGAAGTGCCAAAGTTCACCCTTCAGAGAATAGCTCAGGTCAGCAGGTGGAGGAGCTGGAGGAGGAGGAGGCAGGAAGAAGTAGTGATGGTAAAGGACACAACCATTATAATGAGAATATAAATGACTCTGATCACGTAAAAAGTCATACCATCAGTACTTTCATACACAATATCAAACACACATCAGCACATTTACCAAAATTCACATCAGTGTCATGATGAGATCTTTTTTTACATTTATTAATTTAGCAGATGCTTTGATCTAAAGCGACTTACAATTTAGGGACAATTGACACAAGAGTGCTTATAATACAAATTTTGTAACTTTATTCCATGATTGTGTTAAAAACGTTGCATTATATATGTATATGTTCTAATGATAAAACATCTACTTATTCTACACAGTCTCCATTAATTCATTTAAATGAATAATTACATGAATATAACTGTGCATGTCACAAGATTTTGCATGACTCCTCTCAATTGTGTGAAATGTTATTTTATCTTTGAATAGAGCACATCTTCAGCCGTTACAGTGTTGGTGAGGCGCTGGGGAAAGGTGGTTTTGGTGTGGTGTATGAAGGGAGACGTTTGGATGATGATCTTAAAGTAAGTCAAATTAAATAACACATTATCGAGTCAGCAAATGTTTGCTCCGTCTTCTTGTCATCTTTTGTTCCAAGTCCTCTTAGTGTATCTTTTCATTTTTTTCATTAGGTGGCTTTGAAATACGTCACAAAGATGCCGGACATGACATCTTTATCAATTGTAAGTACAAAAACAATATAAAACGTCTCATATTAACTTCAATCAAAGACAAATTTAATAACAAATCCATATTTGGAAAATCTTTCCGTCTATTGATGATAAAAATGTGTGTATTATGTATTGATCTATTCTAGCCTGATCATCCAAACCCCCTTCCAAGCGAGATCGCCCTTCACATCCTGGCGAATAAAGGTCCCAGCGTGCCAGAGATCATCCGGTTGCTGGACTGGCAGGACCACCCGGACCACTTTGTAATGGTCCTTGAATATCCCTCTCCCTGTGAGAATCTCCTGGAGTTCGTGAAGCGACACGGTGGGAAATTGGACGAAGGGAAGGTGCGGACTATCATGCGTCAGGCGGCTCGTGCTGCAAACGTGTGCTGCTGTCGAGGAATTCTCCACCGCGACATAAAGCTGGAGAATCTCCTGATTAACAGCGAGACATTCGAAGTCAAGCTGATTGACTTTGGATGTGGGGAGAAACTGAGGAGTTTGTCGTACAGGTCGTACTCTGGTATGCATTCTCTAATAAATGTATCCTGTGCTAATGGATAAAGACAAATATCATCTTTCTTTAATGCAAACTTACACATCAGACCAAATGTCTTTCCTGCAGGTTCAGCAGCATACGCTCCTCCAGAGTGGTATTACAGGGGGATGTACTACGGCAGGCAGGCAACAACATGGTCTCTAGGGGTTTTGATGTTCGCGATGCTTTGTGGATATTTCCCTACAGATTATGATCTGCATTTCCTGAAACAAAAGCGCTGGTTCAAATACAGTCTTTCATTAGGTGAGATCTAGAATGAATCATTCACAATCATACAAAACATCTTCAAATGATCAAATCCAGTAGATGTAAAGTTTAAGGTAATAATCCCATCTTCGTGTACAGAATGCTGCCATCTACTCAACGCTCTCCTCCAAGACACACCGAGTCGACGACTTTCTCTGGGCCGAATCCTGTCCCACAACTGGTTTAAGGTAGTAAACTTAAGATCTGCACAAATAATAGATTTTTTTCATTGTAAGAATTTGCCGAGTCAAATCTGTTCTTTTTTTCTGTTTCATTTCAGATGTGAAGTTTTACTGCATAAACACAAATGCATCTGAGTTTCACGGATGAAGTTCATCTGTTCCCAGAGGTATGCATAACAATACAAATTATTGTGCATGTTTTCCAAACCTTACTGTATATTATACTGTATGCTGCTTATGTTCAGACCAGTGTACATTTCAATTAATAATTTTCTTTTGATAGACCATCATATATGGTCTGGCTGTGCTGCAGGATGTGACTCTGCAGGATGATGAGTAGACCTTCTTCTCTGGTCCGAATCATCATCACAGGTAAGAATAGAAAATGTCTTCTTTTTTTTACACAATGTCCAATGTATTCTTCTTTAAGAGTTAATAGTATTTCTGTTATCCCAGCAATCTCTATATTAATTTTATTTTCTCAGTTCAGCTTTATTGACGTGAATGTTTCGAGAACATTTTGTTCCAAAAGCATCAAAATAAAAAATGTCTAAATCTTTGAACAGTTTGCAATAACAGTAATTGGAATATGAATTATGAAGATTGATATGATTATTTTCGTAGCATATGTAATGCATGTGTGTGCTTGTAATCACTAAGAATAGGGAGAAGATGAGAGAGTTGAAGGTGTTCGACAAAATGTTCCTCGTTTCATTCACTTCTCTCTTAGGAATCAATGAAGACGTCATTTCTGAAGTTCTTTCAATGTGATCCACGTCAGGAACAGATTTCTTCCCTTTCGAATGGCAATCGTCTAATCACGACAATGAACGGCAACCTTACAGTTGTGACCGCCACTCTCTACTGTTTGAACAACAGGAAAGTCATCCTCTTATCTTCAGGAGACGACTCTGCTGCATTTGGTCGTGGAGAAATGTCAAGTTCCACTGATGACAGCCATTTCAGGAGATGTGTCCATCCGTGTCAGCGTTTCTGACACACATGAAAAAACTAGTCATGACCGGTCTAACCTGTCGTCTTTTAGTGCAGTCGTCCTGTCAGCAAGACGGCGTAGGTATTCACACATTTGTTCCCTGAGACGTTCTCTATCAAATGGGAACTCTACGCTGTGTCCTCGAGGACACGTCATGACAGGACAGCACTAACAGGCGCATCGAGAAGAAAGTGTTTTCATGTGTGTCATCTGGTGTCAGAAAGCGGTGACACGGATGGACACATCTCCTGAAATGGCTGTCCTCACTGGAATTTAACATTTCCCCAAGACCAAATGTAACAAACAGCTTTATCCTGAAGATAAGAAGATGGCTTTCCTGTAGTTTAAACAGTAGAGCGTGGCGCTTGCAACGGCAAGGTCATGGGTATGAAGTGTTCTCGCATGCGTCTACTTCGGATAAGAAGTGGATGACGTATTACACAGGTGCCTCTTTTATTCCTGCAGTCGCACCAGCGATGACATCTTAGGCGGCTGCCGGCCAATGACAAGTCCATTATAATATATAATATATATATATTCAACTGTTGCTATATATTACTCAATAAAATATACACATTATTAATCTAACCCAGAGTCATCCCTCTGTGCTGTACTCTGTGCTTGAGTTATTATGCTAGTTAGTCACAAAAACATTCAGCTCTTAGTAACTGGTTTACTTGCAAGAAAGAAAGTAATATTTGGGTGTAATAAACTTTTAAAAACCTCTTAAATTCAATTCTATATCAGGGTTTTGTTTAAAAACATCAGTTATCAAGTATTTAAAAAATGAAAATGCCATTATATATGATAATTACAAATTGTAATCACACTTGGATTTACAGATAAGTAAATCATAGTTAGTTGCATAGCAAAAAAACTCTCCAGCAGCCTGTCAGCTGTATCAGAGATGTGAGTGAGACACTAATATTCAAAATAAAGTACACTTCAGTGGATCTCATGAAAAAATTGAATAAAGCAAGGTCAAGACAGTACTTATGAGACTGAATGGTTCACCTCAGTATCAAACTGTCAAGTCACACAAAAAGAGAAGTAAATGATGATTTGTAAAGTGTAAAACAAATTTCTTGCAGAATATTTATTTATAAATTAATCATAATTGTAGCACAAATTTATTGAAAGCACAGGCCTTCAGAAAAAAAATGAAACAATTGAATATAGGGTACTTGCATTTCTCTCTCTCTCTCTCTCTATATATATATATACACACATTTATTATAATCATTACATAATAATTAAATCAATAATATATAATTGGAAGTATTGTTATATTTACCACCTTTAGCTGCTAATTCAATCAAGATATCCTTATTTCATGTTTAAACATTAAAATTAGTCCAAAATATTAAAATACTATAACCCACTGGACATACCTACATCTGTAGGTGCTATTTGCTGTAATAAAAATAAAGAAAAGTGCTATTTCCGTTGATAATATGAAGTGTATTAGCCTTTTTAAATCATAATAAACATTTAATCATATTTCTTCCCAGATTACAATAATGGTTATGGATTAAAACGTTTAATTAATGCTACAGTTAAAATAAAAACACTCACACAAATGAAGAGAAAATCCCTCATAATGCCAGCAGAGAGCAGCACAGTCGTGCCAGTCTAAAACACTTCTTTCTTCTTCACTGAAACGTCCAAGGAGGAAAGGAAAACCACAGATGGTCTGACGAACATTTCATTCATTACTCGACTGAAAAAATCATTTTAACGTACATATTTCATTTGTAAATAATTCACAGCGTTACACTGCCCAGATGTGGAAGGTTATTTAGTTTTTATAGATGCTCATAATTTTAAGAAACGACAAAGTGATAATTTTCAATCAGACAGCAGGACAATACAATTAATACCCCATTGTTACTTGTTTTCTGTTCACTTTTCAAAGTGTCCAAGCTTTTTCACTCCATGGCATTCTGTGTTACTAATAGCTATAAAAGTTGGTTCTTTATGATGGATTGGGCTAAATTAATATATGAAAAGACAAATGTTGAGTGTTTCTAATTACATTTCTAAGCTTTGGTTCCATTCCAACCTTAAACACTTGTTGGAACTTTTACTATTAACTTTTTCATCTTCATCTAACATAACAGTTAGACTAACATATTCACACTAAAAGCCAAAAAAAACAATTTTAAATCCTGCAATCTTGTAAATTCTTGATGAAGGTCATGAGATTTTTTTCTAGTTTATTGCATTGGGTTTTAGTAATAGATTTTTCCTATATTCCTATAAGTTACTTGCAGGTGTGCTGGATTAAAGATTTCACACAATTTAGTCAACTATATTCCACGTTGATATATTCCAAATGATATGGCAACTTTCATTCCTTACGATGGTCAGACGTCCCCAAACCCTCCCTAACTTGCTTTTGAACAGGCACTTTATGATAATTCAAACACAAAAGTTCTGTAGGCTGTAAAACAAATGTTTCTTCTGCTGGCATCGCCTGCTCATCTCTGATCAGACAGGTGTGTGATATCAGAGACGGTGAGCTCAGCCGCTCTTATCGGAGAGAAACACCAAGAACATGAACTATTAGATCACAGAAGACTGAACTTACACCTGCTGAAGACCAACAACACCATGAGCTTGTGTAGAAAATCACAAATGAGAGCTCTTTAACCCTGGACAGCCTAATAGACAGATGGAAAAGTTTATTGAATGATTAGTCAAAGTATTTAAAAAGAAGATCAAAAAAAGTTTTTGTTGTTGTATGTAGGCTTTTATGGCTCATATAGTGAGAATATGGAACTCATACTTGAGGAATAGGAGCCTCGGTTTTATTCAGAGGCCCAAACGGAGCAAAAATGTGCAATTTGGTGTTATTTCTATGGCCATAAAGATGTTATTTGGATTGCTTGTAATTAAAATTAATTAGATATTTATACCAGTATAGCAGAACTCTTACATAAAATGCATATAAATATCATTGTCACTCTATATTTCTGAATAATTTGGCAAGATGACATTTAAATGCCTAGATTTATTATCAAAGCTCTGTTTTAAAACATATTCTCACACACACATCTCCAATAAAGATTCAGATATCGCAGCAATGTCCAAAATGGTCCTCAAATTTGCAAGCAAGAAATCTCAGGAAGAACATTTCTCATCAAATTCCTCCATGACTAAATGAGCAGCTCAGCTCGCCAATTTATTTTATAACTCTACAGTTTTGCTTTACAACAATGTACTCATCTCATTTTTACTGAAGAATTTTAGAACAAACACCTGAGATAAAGTTGACACTTATGCAAGTAAAATGGCAAGGAATTCATGAACACCATCTGAGCAATAAACATTTCTGATAAATATATTTCTCAATGAATAACATTATTAAATTTCCCAAAACCTGTAAACTTCAAGCAAGATTCAAAGGATAATAATAATACAAAAACAGAATATTGAAATATCAAGTATAACTATGAAGCTATGTTATATAACTAAAACTTTAATAAAAACAATAGTGATGCCTGACGTAGCATACACAATGACTGTTGATGCCATATTTCTGAGAAACAAAGTCAACAAATACATTTTTACTATTCGTTTTCGCTGCATAACACACTGTGGTTTGAGTGCTTTAAAATAAAATCCTTGGTTACACTTTATTTTGATGGTTCGCATTTGACAAGAAGTAACCTACAGATTAGAAGTAGAGTATTAGTAGACTGTAATTTTAGGATTAGTAGAACAAGTTGACATGTAGTTGCAAAATGACTTAAGAGTAAGTAGAATGTCTAAAGTTGACAATCATAAATAAAAGTGTTACTAAATCATTTTTATAGCTCTACACAATTGACTAATTTCTGTCCAGTTTTATTTCTACTGAGGACGTTCATGTTAGCTTGATGCTCACGTTAGCTTGATGCTCACGTTAGCTCGATGCTCACGTTAGCTTGATTTTAGTAATGTAATGCTGTAATTGACGTGAACTAAAACCAATAAGTGTTTTTCATTGTTAATTCATGTTAACAAATGTGCTTAAAACACACATTTCAATAATGATCAAATTGCACACGTATCATTAATAAAGCAGCATTGTAGTTAACCTGTGAGGTTCTCTTTCAGGATCATTAAAGAGATTAATTGAAGCTTGAAGAGTTCACTAACATTACATGAGTCAGTCTATGTGCGGACATTATTAAGAGCAGCTGTAAACCTTCATTTGAATGATCAGTGCATATTTGTTCATCAATTGCAGTCAAAGCATCACTGCGGGTTCATGATGCACTGCAAACCGTCTAAATATTTACAAGGTCTGATATCAGAACATGGAAAGACACTGGAAAGCCTAAACAAATTATCATTAGCGTTTAATCACGGACCACCAGCACATGCATCCTCACTGTGGGAAAAGAGAAACTCAGCCACACATTTTCCTCAAGGAAAGGTTTATATTTCAGAGCATTGATGGACGTATACCACCTTCAAATATTTCAAATATCATTAGATACATAGTTTAAAATCTACAGTGTCATTATGCTTGATGACCCTTGAAAGCTTAATGTCTCTCTTAACATTGCAATATCACTCGAAACGTTTTCCGACACACACTAACGCAGTCATTCTCCCTGGAAATCACTTGATCAGTTATGAGAACGGCGGCTCCAGATGGATTCTCTCATATACAATTATATCGTAATTCAGAGCGACGTCTTTGAATAAAAAAAGAAGCAATTTATACATGTACTGCATGTTTAAAAAACAGACAATCTTAAAAATATATTTTGATTAAATCAAATAGCGCCCTAACGGGGCTTCTTGCAATGAGGAGTATTACTTCTGTCATTAATAATCACAGTATAGCTAGGTTAAAATATACAATAGATAATACAACCAAAGAGAGAGGCGGTCAGATCAATGGCCTCTTTTCTTGCGGTCATCCAGCGGTCATCAAACACGTCCGGCAGCAGAATTGACGGAAGAGCTTCTTCTCACATAATCTGTTCGATTTGACCATCTCACAGAACACTTCATCCGCTGGGAAAGAGAAAGAGAAAGACAGAGTTCAAACCTCTGGATCGAGAGAAATTCACTCACTGACGTCTCTTTAAAGTTTGCACGTCATGTCCCAGCATGCTTTGCATGTTTGAGATCTTCCCCACAGTGGGTATATGATGTTGAGATCCAGTATGCAAGCCTTTTTTTCCCCAGTGGTATTCCATTTAGAACCCATGGGTTCTTGATTAGATTTTAAAGAACGCTTTGAGTCAAAAAGATTCTATATAAAGTACCTACAAGTATAGTACTTACAAGTAAAAAAAATTCTCATGATAAAGTTTATTTAGATGCAGTTTAATTCATAAAATGTGATCGAATTTTAGGGTCTCATGCTCTGAAAATATTTTTTTTAAAAACAAGAATATTTATTCAAATATAACAAATCTTTGGAATATACAATAACATTCAGAAGTTTGGTGTCAGTATGATTTTATTATTTTATCTCTCTCTCTCTCTTTATTTATTATTTTATTATGTAGGAGGGTTTCTTCTAGTTTCTCTTAAAGTGCGTCTCTCATTTTCATTAAATAGGACGCAGCCCATGTGCCACGCACTTGATCACCATTGTTTGAATCAATGGCGCTGACACCAGCGACCGTCTGCTGTCCTCTTTCTCCTGTCTGGGTGAGCTGGTCATGTTATGTAAGTTTGAACAGAAAGAAAGTTCCAGAGGAATGAGAGGCAGCGGCTCCTGGTGAAAGCATTGTTGCTGCCCTGCCAAAGCTTTGCCTCCACTCACACAACCTCCGTTTACAACAAATCCCCGTTTTATCCAACCTTTCAATCACGCACGACCCTCTTCCCTTTTATCTTTTCGCCGTACGTCACTCTCTTCTGAAATCTTTCCTCTTTTCTTTGCTCTCTAACTGTCAGCTTTTATAGTTGTGCAACAAACTGTGTTTGAGAAGATTTGAAGTCTAAAAGCCCAGTAAAAACTCAGATCAGGTGAATTTGACATGACACCGTTCTTCTCTATAATCCATGTGGCTTCAAAAAAAAGTTATGGATAAAAATAACTTTAAAAACAAGGTCAAATGGAAGTCAGTGATTAAATATGATGTTTTAATGCTGGAGGTTTTAATTTAAGTATTACATTATCACAAACAAATGACTCATGAATCAGTTTTAAAGTAATGAGTCATCACTGTATGTATATGCAAATCAGCGTAATTAGCGACTAGTTAATATGACAGAGAAATACAAAATATAATATAGAGTAGATAATCTACATTTAGTTTATTTCCTTAAAACAAAAAATGAGATGTTTGGCTCTTTTCCATGCAACAAAAGTGAATTTTAAAATGTCAAACTCCAAAAAGGGCTATGGATTATGAGGAAAGTAAACGATGACAGAATTCGTATTATGTTTTCACAGATAAAGTAGTTGAGGAGAGCTGCCCTTTTTCTCCTATGCAACAATACAGCGGAATGAAGGGGAAATACTTATGCTCAAACACACGCTCTTAAGTTAATGTTTGCAACAGCACACACGTACACAAAACTCCACAGATAACTCACTCTATCACTCAAAATCAATCACAAGAGCTCAATACAGCACAATAAACAGCATCTGCTGCTGTCACGCTCCTCAACGACACCAGCAGATGAGTTGGGTAGGGAATCAAGAACTGTGGGAGCCTAATAATCCTCATGATGTTACCAGTTCTCTGATCGTCCATTACTGAATCTACAGGGTCATGGTGTTTTATCTGAGTGGTGTGTTTGCACTCTGAATCGAATATGATAAGAGACAGTTTTGACGTTTCTTGCATTGTCACACACTGCAGTAAACAGTGTAGCCTGACCCACAAACTTACTTTCATGAGCTGCTTTTATTCAGTGAATCAATCACAATAGCCTCTGTCACACAAGTTTTTACTGGTAAATTACTGTTAAGAGATCATGTGTGAACAGGACCTCTTCAAAAGTACTGGTAAATCAGTTCTGGCCATTTACTGGTATGAGAAGTTGTAAATTACTGCAATGATGCTGTCTGCCTTCCTTTCCATTGCAGTGTTATGCATTTTGTGTTTTCAGAGAATCCGCGAAACCACATTCTGTGTAATCACCGCTTACGCCTGTCACTCAGAAGTAAAAAATAATAATAATAAATTGAACTAAAGCACTTCTCCTCATCCAGCAGGATGACAGAAACAGCTCAGCGTACAAAGGTCATTTCGAACAATAACGGGTTTACAGTTATTTTGGTACTGATGTGTGAATGTTACGTTGTTTGTGTTTTTGTTCTCCCAAAAATGCTAATTCTGTCATCCCTCAAATTGTTCCAAACCTGTATGGATTTCTCTCTTCTGCTGAACAGAAAAGAGGACGTTTTGAAGAATATGAGTAACCAAACGGTTGATTAGCCGCACTGACTGCCGTAGTATGGGAAAAAAATACATTAAGAGTGAAAGGGGTCCCATCAACTGATTAGTTATGGATATTCTTCAAAATATCTTCTTCTGTGTTGAAATCATAAAAGTTTGGAACAACATGATAGTGAGTACTGTATTTTCCCACATATAACCCGCGGGTTATACCAGATTTTACAAACCCAGCAGGGGGTGCGTGTTATATACGGGTGCAGGCTATATCACAAATGTTTTACGCGTAATAATATTTCAATATATTTGTTACGTCCCCAAGGACGTAAGGGTTTTTTGTGGCATTTTCTTTCTTGCGAGGGTTGTTGTCTCTGGCACTTGTACTATCACTCTGACAGCTGGTGCTGATAGGCTTTCTGACCTGTCAATCATGCAAGAAGACGTGATTGGCTGTGCTGCCATGAGGGCGGGCTCTTCTCATCTCATTCGATGATCAACACCTGCAGAAATCGCTTCTTAAGGGACGTGCTGCTGGACAGCGGGAGAGACTGCTCTTTCTTTTTGTTCTGATTCTGACTTGTGTTTGTTTTCTTATTGTTTGAATTTCGCGCACAAGCACTGTGTACCGAGCCTGAACAGTTATGGATAATTGACGTCATGCGAGCAACATTCAAAATCAATCTATGGGTGCGTGTTATACCACCGATTTTTTACACAAAACCCCCAAACCCGTGGGCTACATGAGGGTGCGTGAGGGTACATGATCTGCGTCTGTGGGTTATATGTGGGAAAATACGGTAAATGACGACAGAATTTGCAATTTTGGGTGAACTATCCCCTAAACAGCACATCTTGTATTTACTGGAAAAGCCATTTTGGTAATTTACTGTAAAGTTTACTTAGATTTTAGTAACATTTATTTTTTGCTGAGCTTATATGTATATATGTATGTATGTGTGTGTGTGCGTGTATATATATATATATATATATATAGAGAGAGAGAGAGAGAGAGAGAGAGATAGAGAGATCATTATTGTAATTATTGACATGTTAATACAACAGAGAAAGACAAATTAAGTTAACTAAATAGGTTTTTTAGGTTCATGTGAGATTAGCTTTACATTAATATATAAATAAAACTTATTTAATAAAAGATAAATGAGGCATGACTCATTCTAGCAGCCAGCATGAATCATTCCATTCCATATGAAGTACAGCAAACATTAACAGCGACGGCCTTTCATAGGAGCGTACCGTTGTTACAGGTGGCGTTCATGATGCATGTCCGACTGATGAGGCTGTATCCATCCTTGCATTGGATGCAGCTCGTTCCAGGGCCCTGACAACTCAAACAGTTCTCCTCACACCTGAAGATGGACAGAAAAGATTTACATGAGTCTCCTATTTTCATGTAAAAAGATAAATGAAAATGACAGATTTCCTGAAAACACAAGGGAAGCCAGACGACCAGAACAGGAGGACCATCACATGAATATGTATGAAGGTGTGCGACAGACCAGGTCTGATGCATCAATGCCAGGGAGTGACAGCCGTAAAAGGAGCGAATGCCTTGAATCACAAGTGGCATTTTAGTACTTTTTAGCCTTAGTTGATTTGTGATATTATATGCAAGTCAAACTGATATTGGATCGTGGAGGAGGAACATTGATCTCACGTTATGGGGCTGAACTTAATTTAGAGCTTGTTAATTCAACCATCCCATATAAACACCTCAGTGCTCTACATCTGCCGGTCCAGGTCATTACTTTCTAAATTGATAGAGGTCACGTACCCTGACGTGCTTCTGACAGCTCGGAGCGTTCAGTGTGAATGAGAATTAATGCTCATTAAGTGTACATCTCACTCACACACCGGCCACTGCGACTGAGAGTCAGACCGATGACATCCATGCTTTCTTCTTCTCTTCGAGTTTATATGCAAAAATGAAAATTCTGCTATGATTTTACTCATCATGACATTGCTAATAGATATAAATTTCTTTCATACACTTTTAAAATGACTGAAATTTTTATGGTATAAAAATTGTGAAATATTTCGGATAAATCAGTTTAAAAATAACAAACAAACAATTACCGTATGCTTATCAAGGCTGCATTTATTTGATACAGTAAAACAGTATTATTGTGAAATACTATTACAATTTATTTTTAAACGATTCCATAATTGATTTATTATTTATTCCATTTATAGCATCATTGCTGCAGTCTTTAGTGCCACATGACGGTCTAAAATGCTGATTATTATCAATGTTGAAAATTATATTTTTGTACAAACCGTGATACTTTTTTTCAGGATTATTTGATGAATCGAACATTTAAAAGGGCATTTATTTAAAATAGAAATCGCTTGTAACACTATAAATGTCTTTGCTGTCACTTCTGATAAATTGTAATGCATCTTTGATTAAAGCATGAATTTCTTTCTAATGAATGGTAGTGAACGTGTCCAGAAAAAGCTTCACACGAAATGAATAACGAGCTTGTCCATACAAAACAAGTTCTTCCCCTCTTTCCAATGACGAATGTTCGAGTAAAGTGCATGAGCCACTCTCAAAACCAGTTAAAACACAGCTTTATAAAGACCCAGGCCCATTAATATTATAATAATGCTCTGATTAACGTAAAAAAAAAAAAAAAGACAATGGTTTTAAGGCCATTCGGAACAGTTGTAGTGTTAAAGAACAGCTGTAAAACCGTCCTTGGCACTCTGTATATGACCTCTGGGTCCTTACTATATGCACTTTGTCATTTGCTGGTATATGAGTTCAAACTGGATGTCTTCCACTGTAGATTGGTTACCTCAGGGCCACACTTTACCTCTTTTAACAGCTGTCTGATCTATTTGCCTCCAGTGAACATCAACTGTACTCAGAGAAGAACCCGTCTCTACTGCAATCACCATCCATGACCTTCATAAAAGCCTCTATTTGCTTTAGGCAGCTTTCATAAAGCAAAAGACTGTTGATTTATAAATTGTGCAGTGCAGAGGCGGCTATCCTCTCCCGCTGCCCTTATGCTGCACATTACAGAAATATAAAACGGCGTGATGGAGTTGTAAATCTCACCCATACATGAAAGATCTGTGCTAAACCTTCCTCTGCTGGTTCTCTCTGATTTTATCTGCAAAACCGCTAGCTTATTAATCATTGATAGGGAGTCAAAAAGGCAAGCATAAACAAAAAAAAACATTCTTTTAAACTTCCTATTTTTATACAATTGTAAAAACTTCTCAAACTGTTGTTATATAACATATGTAATGAAACATGATTAGAAACACTTGATAATTTAAAAAATGTATTCAATTCAAAAAAACCAAAACACATTTTCACACCTGAGCGTGTGTTAACATTTCTGCTCGAGAAAAGAACTCAACCGATTCCAACAATTCCTATTCCAATGAGACAGATAATCAGTAGCTAAGAATGTAAATTAAATGCATATAAAAAATGAGAAAAAGCCTTGATGACATTAAATTCAGAGACAAAGAGCATAACGTGAGAGACATTAGCTTGAGGTCTTTTTATCTGAAATTGTTTTGCAAGAATGTATGATTTTTTTATGAAAATTTCAATGTGGCCATTAAGTATCGAATATCTTTAATCTTAAATATCTTAGAAAAACATTTAATGAAATGCATTTGCATTTTAAAGCGTGCTAAGTGCTCCAGTCAAAAATGTATAAAATGCATATTCATAACCCAAGAACACTGCACTGAAAATCTTATTGCCATCCACTATTTTGTCTATCAAGCTTCACTAAACTGTCGGTCACATACAACCCTTTTTTTTGGGCAGATTCCTCTAACTATTATAAAAAGGTGTTGTCAGGGCACATTGTGCGAGGTGAGAATTATTAAAAGGGGCCTATTATGCCCATTTTCAATGTCTTGATTTAGTTTTGGGAGTCTAGAATTGTTTTTTATGCTTGAATGTTAGCCCCCCCCCCCCCCCCCCCCCCCCCCACAATGTTTCACAAAGTTTACATTATTGCTGTACTTTTCTTCCCAGTAACACTCTGTTTAGTTCCAGTCTCTATACTGTCCCTCATTTACAGTCCCTCTTACTGAAAAGCGCAATGTGCTCTGATTGGCCGACTGGATCAATGTACAGTAATCCCTCGTTTATCGCGGTTGATGTGGACCGGAACCCCCCGCGATAGCTGAAAATCCGCGAAATAGGATCAACCAATCAGCTCACGGGATATATCCACTCATGCTCTCATTCGTCGATCTCGCGCCGGGAACCAATCATGTGCTTGTCTGAGTGCTGTGGGTGTGTACAAAGCCTCTGAGAGAGTTTCTCTCTTTGTCTGGCATCCTGGGAAACCGTTTCTCTTGTATCACGATAAAACAACGCTGCTTTCAGCAATAGGCTGCCAATATGGCGGTATTTTTTAACTTTTATTTTTCGATAAATATTTTTGAAAAATCCGCGATGCACTGAGACCGTGAAACTTGAACCGTGAAGTGGTGAGGGATTACTGTACTGTGTTTAGTCAAACACTTCCAGCGTGTTTAAGAAATTACCATAACTGCCTTAAGGGCCAGTCACACAGCCGATCACGCACGAATCACACACAAAACACGCAGATTGGGGTGAATCATGAATCACTGACGGAGCGCGTCCAAACAACGAACAAGCACTTTCAGAATCCACATTGTCAGTGGAATGAACGTGATACATGCGCCGTTCATGAGTGATATGAAGGTGGGGCGTCAATGGACGTGCGCGGTTTCGAACCAGTTCCGACGCATAAGCACTGACGGCCGACGAGTGTTCCGCGCATAGTCACGCATACTCGACGCATAAACTACGCACGCCGACTCATGTATAACGCACACAGACGCACAGTTGTGCATCGGAAAACTTTGAACCGTTCAAAACTCAAAATCACGCACAAACCGCCTTCGACGCACATCCACTTACAATCACTGACGGTCCACCTTCGTTCCACCGACGAAATACGCAAACGACGCACGCTCCGCGCAGATGTGCGTAATTCGTGCGTGATTCATGCGTTTTTGCTGTGTGACTGGCCCTTTAGGCAGAAATTATTTAAATGACGAATATTGTGACGTGTACGTTGTCCTATATGTATAGTTGTTTATTGTTTGCATTCATTTTTTCATTCCGCCATGGTGAATGTTTGGAGGATAAAGGATCTTGCTGTTGCACTCCTCTACTTTTGATCTTTGTAAGTTTAAGTCAACACTGCGTCAACAAATGTTAATGTTACTGTAAAATGCAGAATAACACAACTGCCTGGAAATACCAGGCTAGATACACAGTGACAGCGAGAATGAGCTTGTTGCCTCATGCAATCCTAACGAAAGTTCATTACGCCTACCATTATGGGGCGAATTCCATCCAAAAGTCGTGTGCAATGGAAAGGCGGCTTTGGTTTCTTTCTGAATGCACAACTCTTAATAGTACAGTCACCATTTGAGACATGTGCATGACTCACTTGCGGCACATCTTCTGTGAGAATCCCGCTGCCTCGCTCATGTAGTACCCGGGGGCGCATGTCCGAACGCACCGCCACTCCTGCTGTAAGAAGTCAGGCGCACACTGAATGCACTCCTCCAGTCCCGGCCCTGCAAACACAAGCACACTATTAGCTCAACGCTGGTGGTCTGGAATCGGTTTTCAGTTATTTATGTTTGAGTTTCATTGGAGTGTTTGGGACAGCAGGTGACAAAGGCTGATATTAACAATGTTATATTTAATCAGTACGACAACACTGGCCTCATACAATGTACCGGGTTCCGCTGAACATGACAGATGATTTGCTGAACATCAAGATCAGACCACAAAGGTGAGTTTCTTGCCAGCTGAGTATAAAATTAAAGCAAGATTACGAGAAACTTTCTTCAATAGCTCAACCTCTTTCAAAGGTGCTTGCACTTAATCAAAAGCACGTATGCTATCATTTAAAAGATTGGCATCAGTAAGATTTTCTTTATTTTGAAAGAAATGAATACTTTAATTCATAAAGGTTGCATTAAAATGATCAAAACTGACAGTAAAGGCATTTATGATATTTAAAAAAAATTCTATTACAAACTAATTTCTGTTCATCAAAAAATGTAAAGCTGCACAACTGTTTCAAACAATTTATCATTGTTTGAAACAGTTGTGCAGCTTTACATTTTAAGAAATAAGAAATGTTTCTTCGGCAGCAAATCAGCTTATAAGAATGATTTCTGAAGGATCATGTGACACTGAAGACTGGAGGAATGATGCTGAAAATTCAGCTTTGCATCACAGGAATAAATTACATCTCAAATATATTCAAATAAAAAATTTGAAATAACATTTCACAACATTACAGTTTTTTGATCAAGAAACTTATTCCAAAAAATCTTACTGAACGCTCTACACATGAAACACGGGCACTTGCACACGCCATAAATACACAGGTACACAACAAATTTGAGCAAAATAAGACATTTTTAAGTAGACTAAAATGTTTTGAAACCAAGATTTAAAAAAAGTAAGCAAGTCTCCTGCTCAGTCTACCAATTTAGATGGCGTATGTTACAGTGCATTGTGGGATCGCCGTCTCTACGAATGATGCATGCCATGCGTAATATTTCCTACTTTATGTCTTAAAATCCTGCCTACATAGGCAGCTCAATATAGGGCTTGGAATAGAGTCCATTACTATGTTAAATGAGGTAGAAACACACACGATAACACAAACACACTCGGGTTAATCTGTCAATTTACTTCTCTCCACCACGCTGTCTATACCATCAGCTCTCCACATTTCAGCAAGCTTGAAGAGCAAACAACTCACGGCTTATCAGTCGTCTCTAGTGAGTTGGTATAATGAACTAAGTTAATTAAGTTCTATGGCTGAGCAGCAGTAGTGATACAGAACTGGCAGGGGCTCTTTCACTCCCGTTGTCCTAAAAACAAGACAAACTCGTTACTCTTGCGTTTCTCACTGTGAATTGATTCTGCTCCTCTGGTAAGCAAGTTAGGGAAGACATCTGATCTTATTCTTCTACTACTGCATTCAGTTCATTTCATACTCTTTGAGTTATATTTGAGTCGGCTCTGCATCTGCAATGTCCTGTGAACAAACTGCACTGATTCTGAATGAGACTCATGATGATATATTGATGTAAAATAAGGTTTTTCAACTCTGGCCTTCAAGGTCTGTGGTGGTTTAGCTCTCTGTAATATTCGAATAATTCTTAAGGCTTTGATTAGTTTGTTCAGGAATGTTTTTGTTCAGGGTTGGACCTATTCAGGATGGTTGACCTTGAAAACCAGAGTTGAGAAATGCGTATAAAAAAATTGGGCCATTATCAATCTGTATCTGTATTAAAATTAAAGATACTACTAGGAATTGTTGTTTATTGTTTGTTGTATAAATATGTGCATTTGTTCTGAATATAAGGGCATTCAAATTCCTTGTGGCTGTGATATTTTCATTACGTAGAGCAAATTGGAATAGAATAAAATGTTAAAAAGAAGACGACGACCTGTGCATGTGGAGCAGGAGATGTGGCAAGGGCTGCACTTCATTTCCTCCAAGTTAAAATAAGTTCCATTGGCACACTTTGGAACGCAAGTCATTCCTGCCAGACTTTAATCAAGAAAAAAGAAGAGAGAAAGATTAAACCCAAATCATAATTCACTGCAATGTTTCCACAGCTTTAAGTGTTAACATCGTGGAAAACAAAAACAACAGTTGTATAAAAAATATCACTCATGGCCACATTTACATATTAATACTTTTTATGTGACTTAAGATTATTCACACCAAGATAAAAACAAACAAACAAACACACACACATAAATAATACACTTATATACAAAAAAATATTTCCAAGTTGACACTGTACCAACAGGCACAAAACAAAACTGTTTAGCACAGTTATTATAACATCAAATAGGAATTTCCATTACATACTATAGAAGCAAATTATAAAGAATAGTATATTCGTCACTTTGCATTATTTTACTAACCCTAAAGAATATTACATTATTTAAGTTTAAGTTCCCACTCACAAAAACAGACAAATCATTTTTCACCTAAATGCACAAAAATAGTTACATTAAAACTGTTCATTGTTATTATTTGTTTGACGAATAAATGTTAATAATTGTAACAGCAAACATATAGACTGTAACTACAAACTATTTACACCAAGAGCAAAACAAAATATATATAGTCATGTATTTAATATAAAAATTAACTATATATTGCTTTTAGTATATCAAAATGAACTTACCATTATATATTTTAATATTAATAATAGTACTTGTCATTTTAAAGTGCATTATTATCTAATACATTATTTCTCACTGTAACCAACATGCACAAAAATAGTCAATTATTAATGACTTTGTTTAACAATTAATATCCAGATAAAATATATAATTGTGATAGACATTTATGTTTTTAGTACTCTAAATATGGCAGAGACTAAAACTGTAAATTATAAATGAAGTAAAATAATATTTTCAAACAAATCCGAGACGAAGCTTAATGTGTCTCTTAGAAAGCAAATCGTCAATCTTCTTCATGCTGAGTTGATTTAGTCTTGGCTCAAAGAACTATTTTGTTAGGGAACTGTGGGTCAGTGGTTGAAAATGACTGGGGAAGAGAACCGTTTCAATAATCATTTGAGCAAGTGTGACGCACATTATGTGAATCTAAAAGACAGACATTCTGCACTTCAAAACACAGCACATCACGATATATAACTCTGACAGATTAAATGCTGCAGAGAGGCCGTGGCGTAAAGCACGCAGCGTTTTACCCTTCACAAGACCGGATTGCCTTTCAAGAACTAAAGCCTGGTCTGTTTCGCCTAAACCACAGCAAAGACAGCATACATAAAGATGACCAGATGCATCCTAGATGTCCTAAACCGACACAAAACCCCAAAGCCTCACTTCTTACACTATTTTATCTGCACCAGTATGTCATTAGAATTCATAATTCAAGGGGTCACGGCTCTACGAGTTAAAGTTTATAGGTTACAAGACGCTTTTAAATGCTTAGTAGTTGCAAAATTTTGCTTTTCTTTAGACTGCAATTAAGCAACAATCCAGCAAACGACAACTGACAATGGACATGATTTCTTTCTAATCAGGTTGTTTTGTGCAAATGTTGATTAAGATAAAGATATTTTTGCAGTGAACATTGTAAACTAGAAGAGCTTTCATTTTAATTTGTATTACCTGAAGCCATCCTTACAGGCGGTGCATCTGTCTGCATCTCTCAAGCATTTCAAACAGTTCTCATGACAGTTCAGGCAACGCCTCTGGCCTGGAAAGGAAAAGTGACAGGAAGATGACATAGACAATCAAAGACAGACATACCAGTGTACTACTCATACTATAGAGGTTATGCATATGATGCCAGAATAGATGGGAAGCAGTATGATAAAAAGACTCAGGCCCCGTTTACACCTGGTATTAAGATGGCTTTTGGTCGATCAGATTGCAGATAGTAGATATGGCAGACACATACCCATTAACACCAGTTCTTTTAGTCTCGTTTGTCCAGTTTCAACCTCTTCTGTCCTGACTTCTTCTAGGGGAGGGTTTATGGGCAAATCGATTATTTTCAGATCTTTTGATCTAATGGACAAAACGAGCTTGTGCAATATACATATGTGCCCAGAGACGAATGATAAAACATCCGGATCAGCTTTTTTGTTTCTGCCCTGAAAGTACACTGTGAGTGCATGTTAGAAATCAGAAAAGAACATTGAAAGAACATTGTGCTTGGTGCATTTTTCATCTTCAAACTAACTTTGGGTCTTCAGCCGACAAAGTTTAAATCCTGTCTGTCTAGTTACACCTGTATTTAGTGTCGCTCACTTGTGATCCGATCAACCAAAAATCATCTTACATTTACATTTCTGCATTTGGCAGACGGTTTTATCCAAAGCGACTTACATGGCATTCAAGATACACATTGACATTCTAATCAGTTCTTGCTTTCCCTGGAAACTGTTTGAGCTACAGGAAAGCTCAATACCAATACTCAATACTTAATCCCAGACGCAAACAGAGCCTTAGTGGCAATGTTGGTGTTCAGGTGTTCGATTGACAATAAATCAGACTTTTACAGACAGCTGTAAGCCACAGAATAGAGACGCAAATGGATCGCTGAAATTTGCAGAAACAACTGGAATCCAGGCAGAAAAATGTTATTTTGTGTCAGATATGCTGGATTTGGGAGTAAAATTGTACCATCTGTCATATATTGTGTTGAAAATTCATCAATTCATTATTTACAGTCTTTCGTATTCTATCCTAGCCCTAACATTTTTGTCAGTGTTTATGTTTATTGTAGTACCATTAATATATCATTGTAGTTTTAGTAATATTTAGAATTAGATTTTATTTAAAAATCTGTTGCTCACAAGACTTACACCCTCTAAATGACAGAAATCTAGAACGCTGAACAGAAGTTACTTTAACACAGAGCAGAAAAAGTGAAAAAATGATTTAATCTCAGACAAAACCGCCACTGGTTGTGTATTAACGCTTAATTCCCAATGAAGCACGAAAGACAAAGACAGAGAGGGAGTGACAAATTCAAATTTTCGATCACCGATCACCAGTGAGTGAAATATCTCGATACATATGGATGCGATTCATACTTGGGTATGTGCAAATTTCATCCATTCAAGCTGCCACTAAACACATATCCCATCAACATCTGTTCCACATGCACAGCTCTGCATGTGTTCAACAGCTGAGGCCAGCTTGCACAAACAGTGATAAACCAAGTCTTTGCTGGCTTTCATCGTCCTTGTACACATCACAGGCAGACTGTGAAAGACGCTCAATCAACAAGCTGATTTGTGGAGATAACTAGAGCTCATCTGAATCCCAGCATCTGTTATCAACAAGATGGAAACAACAAGGGACAATAAACCCGCAACATTCCACATGCAAATGCAAATTTAGTCAGAAAGATGTAAACTACGCTCTTCTTTTGCTCTGCGCCCATGGGCCGCCACGCTTCAGTGCTGACTGATGCAAACATGCTGTTCTGAGATTATATAGGCAGTATTTTAAAGACCCCCTGTGGAGAAAATGCATTGTTTATAAGTCTCTATGGTATTTTTAATACGCTTTAAGACAAACCATGTGCAAATTCATAAGTCAACACCATTGCGGAGTATTGTCTGATTTAACATACGGGCGGGCTTTATCATATCATTAAGTATTCTCTGAAGCAGGGGAGTCTCAAGAGAAGCCAGCTTATCCCAGTATACTTTTCTGTTGATATGAAAATCGGGTACTTTTAGCAATATAACGGGTGAATTATGTATATTATGATTTTATGATGAACTGTATGGCTTTCTCCACTGACGCTCTAAGTCGTTCAAAGCGTTTTTAAGCTGAGATGGCAAACAGGAACATGGTTTGGGTAACATTATCAACATATTATTAGCTGTTTGATAACATGGTCAAGCGAAAGGCATATCATATTATTTATCGGTACGTGTCCAACGAGCAATACAAGTTGACAGAGTGGATTTCTGAGCTGGTGAGAATGAGTGCAAGCAGGGCTAATTTGCATATTCATAGTTCCACGTATACTAAATGAAGCAAGGGTGCAGACATTCAAGCTATTTCAAAATATATTTTGAAGAATTTATTATACTGGGAAAAAAAGTGTTTATATATGTACTTTTAGTGATCAAAATGGGTTTTAAGGAATAAAATTATTGACTATGGGGGACTTTAAAGGAAAAGTTCAGCAATAAATAATACTTCTATACTAATAGAAAAGTTTACACATAATATATGTGTGTGTGTGTATATATGTATATATATATATATATATATATATATATATATATATATATATATATATATATACACACACACACATACACACACACACACACACACAAAACTGCTTCAACTGCTTGTTAACACAAATATCTAATCCACCAATCACATGACAGCAACTCAATACATTTAGGCATGTCAAGATGATCTGCTGAAGTTCAAACTGAGCTTCAGAACAGGGAAAAAGGGGATTTAAGTGAGTTTGAATGTGGCATGGCTGTTGGTGACAGATGAGACTGGTCTGAGTATTTCAGAAACTGCTAATCTACTGGGATCACAACCATCTCTAGAGAATGGTTCGAAAAAGAGAAAATATTCAGTGAGCAGCAATGGGTTTTGCCAGAGGTCAAAGGAGAATATAACCACTCACGACAACCGAGATCTGCTGAAGAGCACCTCTGAATGCACAACACGTAGAGCCTTGACGAGGATGGACTACAGCAGCAGAAGAACACACCTAGTGCCACAGCTAAGAACAGGGAACTGATGTTACAATTCACACAAGCTCACCAAAATTGGTAAATAGAAAATTTGAAAAGTATTGCCTGGTCTGATGAGTCTTGATTTCTGCTGCTACATTCAGATAGTAGTGTCAGAATTTGGTGTAAAAAGCATGAAAGTATGAATCCATCCTTCCTTCAACGGTTCAGGCTGGTGGTGGTGATGTAATGGTGTGGGGGATCATTTTCTCAACACACACTTTGGGCCACAGCGCATCTGAATATTACTGCTGACCATGCCCATCTTTTTATGATCACAGTGTACACATGTTCGGATGACTACTTCCAGCAGAATAACGCACCTCGAATAATCTCAGACTGGTTTCCTGAACATGACAGTGAGTTCACTAAACTCAAATTGCCTCTACAGTCTCCAGATCTTAATCCAATAGATGTGGTGGAACAGGAAATTCGCATGACGGATGCGCAGCTGACAAATCTGCAGCAACTGTGTGATCATGTCAATATGGACCAAAATTATTAAACCAATTACTATTAACATTAACTTGCTATTAACTTGCTAAATCTAAGAATTAAGGCAGTTCTGAAGGCAAAAGGGGGTCCGAACTGGTACTAGGAAAGTTTACCCAAGAAAGTGGCCGGTGTATATATTTATAAAAACACAGTGTATATATATGCACTGTAAAATACGTTAACTATTATTGATTACTGAAATAGTTTTACAAGAAAATACTGTTTTGGTCTTTCTATTCTACAGTTTCACATATGATTCAATGTGTTACATTTCCCTTATAATACAATTTCTTTGTAATTATTTGTGAAATTTACTAGCAATATCTAAATGAAAATTGTTTCAAATTAAATCCCACACCTAATTCATTTGACACATATGGTAATTCAGAAAGTGTGGCTCAATAAACACATGCAATGCAACAATGGGCCTTCCATCTTTGTTGGACTCACCCTCATCATGGAAGCAGCCTGTGGGACAGGTTTCTACACAGATGCTCTCCTTCGAGTAGAAATAAAGACCTCTCCGACAAGATCGGCACTCGTTCGGTCCACGACCGACACATTTCTCACAGCCTCTGTTACAGCGACGACATCTACGGGCGTCTTCGTCCTCAAAGTAGCCCAGTGGACAGTGACTAACACATGTCCTATAAGGAAGACAAAGAGATGAAGAAAACTCAAAAGGAACATAAATCTTTTTGACAATGGGGAAAGCAAAATTAAATTCTAAAGTAATATATAGCATTTTTTATAACAATAAACTGAAATGGAGTTTAAATATAATTGTCCTCTCAAACCCTTTTACCTGCCAGTCTTGAGGCTGCCTAGACTGAAATGAATGCAGTTGAGGCAATGATCAGCATCTGGTCCATCACAGCCCTGATCTCCACATTCATGATGACATGGGCCTGAAATATGATGACAAACAAATACATTTCATGTAACTTACATTTGTCATAATTTGCTGTTGTCTTGTATTTATTATTAACATTCAACTTCTTTTCATTTCATTAGTAAACAAAATATTCTGCATTTACATGTTATTTGATCATCACCTGCCCTTGTGCATTTTTGTCCTCATTTTAAAAAGGTTTTTGAAGAATTCATAAATTATATTTAAAGTACCATCCAAACGTTTGTGGTCAGTACGTTTTTTAATTATTTAACACTTTAATATAGATGCATTAAGTTGATAAAATGTAACAGTAAAGACATTTATAATCCTAGAACAGATTTATATTTCACGTAAATGTTTTACTTTTAAAGATTTTACTCATCAAAGAATCTTAAAAAAAAAAAACAAGTTGCTACGCATATTCCAGTAATTTAATTTGTTCTTCTTCTAATTCTAAATTCTAAATTTAAATTCTAATTTGTTCTTCTTCTAAATACTTCTAAATCAAAGTTGCAAGACCAGTTAACAAAAAAAAAAAAACTGGGAAACTAATTAGAATGATTTCTGAAGAATAATGTGACACTGAAGACTGGATTAATGATACAAAAAGTTCAGCTTTGCAGGAATATATTACAGGAATAAATTACATTTTAAAATGTATTACAATAGAACAGTTATTTATTTTTTCTCTAGTTTAAAAAAAAAATTTTTTAACCATTTTTACTGTATTTTTGATCAAATAAATGCACACAGATTAAAAATAAAAATATCATACCGACCCGAAACTTTTTAACCTGTCTAGGTGTTACTAAAAGTACCATTATATTCTTCCTCTTCCTCCTCTTCATGCTCAGGGGCTCCTGGCACAGAATCTGGGTTTTTCAGCTCCTTGCCTGCTGTAGGAATTTCCAGCATCCTGGAACGAGAGTGGTGGGAACCCTGGGTTTGGTAGGGGTGTTCAGATGTGCCGTGAAGGATTAGTGTCCACTCCTTCAGCTTACCTGAGAGAGAAGAAAGAGTAAGAGATAAAGCAATGAAGTCAGACAAAGAAAGTTCTGTTTTGCATTACAATGAATCACATCAATCCTGACAAGAAACAGAGGAAATACAAACTTTAATGTGTAGCAGGTCTAAAAGAGAGTTTGCATTAAGCAAAAATGCCATACATTTAAGTCAGAAACATACTTGATGCAAGTACAAGAATGCAAACAATTCCAAAGAAAAAAAAATATCATGGACAAAAGTCCATCTGGGACTGCTTATGTGTTTTCATTTCCATAAGGATACTGCCTAAGACATCAACCGCCCATTGAGACCATTGAGTAGTTTACTAGGTTTCAAGAACAGAGCCAATGTAATATGTCATGCATTTTATTGGTTCCTTTTTTGCAAAATATGACGTAAAAAGTAAAGCTATAATTACTGCATCTAGTACTGAGAGCAAAAATGATTTTTGCAAAATAAAATTAATTAAATTAAATGTACTACTTGTTTAATACGTTTGGAATGCGAAAGTATTTCACAATCGTATCAAACGAGACAACACAAGCGTGAAAGCAACCCACTACCCAATTCACGTTCATATTTGAACCAACACAACATTAGATTTAGGCTCAGAAATTAGGAACAGAGTCATATGTTTTAGGATTACACCATGTCTAGACCACATTGATTTTAGGTTGTCTGCACATATTCAGTCTGAACTTCATTCCTCCACTCATTACTTACCCAACACCTCTGGGTTACGCAGCTGAGAGGGCGAGTCAGATATCTCCAGGGTCCACGTTCCCTCTGCTCTTTCCCCCCAGCAATGCACCGTCATGAACTCCCAGTTCCTGAAGCCCTCGTTGGAGTTATCAAACAATCTGGAAAAAGGAAGTAACAAAGTGGTGAATGTTTCAGAGAGGAGAGCAAAAGAGGATAAGTCATTTCTTATGCTCATTTTTGTAACACTTTCCCAATTATGATCATTCAGAGAAAGATTGCAACATCTTTGCAACAATCTAAAGTTATTGCATTACCTGTTGTTTAGATCAATTTCTTCCTAAAATGCAATGCATGCATTTAAATTTTTGTTGTACAATTTAAATGTATTTAATTGTAGTATAGTATAATTAATTTAATTAATTTTAATACATTTAAATGTATTTCTAACACTTTACAATAATGTTCCATTAGTTAATTAGCACAACGATCAATACATGTTACATTATTTGATATTCTTTGTTATGGTAAAAATGCAACTGTGCATATCATACTAGCTAACTTTTGATTTTAATGTGTTAGTAAATACTGAAATTAACAAGATTTAATTTAAAAAAAAAAATTTAACTGAACATTTAACGAATTAAACATTTTGTAGTAGTTTTGACAAGAATTAAGAAGCAGAACCTCTTTGTGAATGGTTTTCTGATGAACACACTGACCAGACAGAATGGATACACAAATTAGGTTAAGTTTTGTAAACACACACACATATATATATATATATATATATATATATATATATATATATATATATATATATATATATACACATACACACACACACATTTATACACAATATTTTACACCAAACACCAAAAAAAAGATTAAATAAAAAAAAAAAGCAACACAAAAAGAAAGAATAGAAAATCCAGCTAGACTGAGCATGTTTGATCAATAGCATGTTTGATCAATATCAATCTAAACCTCAGCCTCTAAGGAAAAGTCCTTCACTTCAGTCAATTCTTGTCTCTCCTTAGAAGTGTGCAAAAACATCAAAAAACAAATATGTGCTCCTCGTCATCCAAAACAAAATCAGATTCACATGCTAGCGCTGTGCAGCAGGGTTCACTGGGAAAGAGCGCTGAATTGTGGTTGCACCTGTGAAGCATGAGTCAACGTCACACCACTGCATCATGGCGATTGAACAGATGGATGCATTGGCTCCGATTGTGTGAGCTTGGAGCAGCTGGTGTGACGTGGTGCTATAAACTTTGCTCAGGTCTGATAGATCATGTTCCATCGTAGGAGTATGACTGTAAGTACATTTTACAGTTTGTCTTTACCAACTGAGAGACAAGTCAGAGTCTGTGGTCTGTGGTTGACATTAAAGGGATACTCCACCCAAAAATTCTGTCAGCGTTTACTCACCCTTATGTTGTTCTAAACATGTATGACTTACTTTCCTTTGCAGGGCACAGAAGATATATTGTTTGGTTTGGACCCAAACAACACTGGATCCCATTGACATGTATGAAAAAAAGAGACATTTCTGAAAATATCTTCTGTTACATTTCACAGAAAAAAATAAATCATATAGAACTGGAACAACATGAAGTAAATGATGACAGAATTTATCATTTTTGCTATACATTTTCCCCCCTTTTGACCATAAAAACATTTCCTTTAAAAAATAAATAAAACTATACAATCCAAACATAGCTTTCAGGGTTAAGTGTAAAGCTTAGTAATTACATCCGTTCCACAATGTACACAAATTCACATATACATTCAATTATACATTCTCACATGTGAGAAATCAATACTGACCTCTTTTTATATTAACAGGACAAAATTGTGCCCTATTTTTTACAGACTTTCCTTAGAGTGAATAACAACATTTATATTACACATTTTACATGCAGACAGTGGTAAAGCTGCACAACCAACTGTCCCAAATTTGTGTGTATTAAACCACAAATGAACAGTACCAGGATCAATGCAAAATATCTTCCTCCTCTAAACAAAATCTACAGGAGGAATCCAACCATCATTATTGCTGTAACCTTCATTACATTAACTGGCAAAGGCTGCATTTCCTTTAACAGTAACCAAAAACAATAACTCTAAGATAATATTAGGTTAATAGGTTCATAGCTAATATCCTATAGGGCCTGGATGATGTCAGCTGAAAAGGAAAGTCATAGCATGAATGCAAACATTTAAGATCCATTAACCAATATGGCAATCATTTGGTTCCAGTATTTTGTTGTTTGTGATTCTTATCGCTACTTATGATCGATCGGCTTGCACTCATTCTCGGAGTGTCAGATATGAACGAAAGGGCGGCTCACATTTGCTCATGCGGCCTGCTGTCAAACCCCTAGAGCTTCCTTTGAACTGCACTCATACTAATAAAAACACTTCTTCCCCTTGAGCTCCATCCACAATCACACTACTAATGAGAGCTTTGCAAAACTGCCATTTCTGAACTTGGCCCTTTCACAGCACTTGTTAACAGGCCTGGACAATATTTTGCATATTACATCTGCGTGCTTTCTTCTCCCGCCACCAAGTCAAGACAATCTGTGCTATAAGGAGATGGTAAATCTGAACTGTATTTGGCTCTGGCAGAGGGCATGTTGAATAAATGAGATGAAGGGAGGTCCCGACCACAACACCCCTCTCCAACTGGAGCAATAATTCAAGGCAAATGTCTTTCCTGGCAATTCACAGGCGTCATATGGACGACGCTCAATCAACTCTACAATTCGACTCTTAGCACTGAAAGCTCAGGGTGAGAGAGCAGGAGAGCGGGGTGCCTAGTGCCCGTTAATAAATACTCTCCAAACGCGGGAAGCCCCATTAGGCTGTCATGTCTGTTATCACAAAAGCAGATGCTCTGTGGGAGATGTTTGTGAAAGGGTGGATTTTGACAGGTCTTCCGTCTCCATGCAGTACATAAGATGAGGAACGTCAAAACAATAAGCTTTCTGAGAAGAATTGAGAATGAAAGGACTTTCACGTAGACAAACAAGAGTGATGGACATTGTTGCGGATAGAAAAGACAACGGTGGCATTTATTTTTCCAAACATTTTTGGCATTTCATGTCTGAAGAGCAACATTTCCCATGATAACAATTTTGTGTTGCAGCGCTATTCGAAAATGCTTTATTTTATGTATTTGATTATTTTAATGACACTCTTGGCAATATCTGATTAGCCACATTTCCCCCAATAAACATTGTGTAAAATTCTCCAAAACCAAGAACTATTTAAAATAATAATAATAGTAACACAAAAATAGAGTAATTACTTAGACCTGTTGCAGCCCTGCTGAAATTATTTAAATTATTTCATATAACATGTATATTTTATTATAGTAACATTTTTGGTATGTAGGGTCAGATTTATTAAACAGTTTGCTTTAGCGCAAAAACTCTTTTGTTATAACAAAAAAATACTGTCAGGATTTACTAAAGACTTACTAAGGATTTACAACATAAATTTGTGCTGAAAAGACGTGGTTATTTTTGTGGCTGACCTTATTGTATTTGCATTTGTAGGAGTTTCCCTTTCAGACACAAATTTTATAGGAAGAGAGTATTTAAATGAGTACTCATTTAAAGTATTCAGTGAAATAAAAAAAATAAAAAATACTAAATCAAAGTGATTTAGTAAGGGTTGCACTAGTCAATTTACTAAAATATATTTTAAAAAAACATGTCTGAAACCTGTCACAATCATGTCATGTCTATTCACTTCCTGTTCCCTTCCTTGTACTTCCCGTGTCGTTTCCTGCACCTGTCATGTCAATCACTTCCTCGTTAGTCGTTTCCTGTTCCCAATCTCTTCGTGTATATAAACCCTCATGTTTCCCATGTTCCTCTGTTTCTCCGTGTTCTCCAGTTTTTGCAAAAAGTGTGAGCCTTTTGTTTATATATTTAAAGTATTTTGTTTTGTTCAATAAAGAGAGTTTCAGTTAAGTCCTGCTTTCCTCGTCCTTCCGCATTGCACACAAAACCAAATTTTTGTGCTGCTCTTAGTAGAATTCATTGGTCATTATTTAAATGATCCGGCTGCGTCTGTGTTTTTTAATTTGCGCATTGTCAGTGGATCACGTGCAGAAATTTCCATTTCTATCTGCACTTTTATGGTATTGCACTCTCATGCTAATTCGTTTAGTAAATCTGGACCTTAATGTCTGAAGACCCACATTTCCCATTATAAACGTAGTGCAATACCCTCCAAAACCAAGAACAAAAACTATGCAAGATTTAAAATAATAACAACAACAGTAATCATATAATATTTTACATTTTTGTTTACTTGTGCATGATATACAGTTCTGGTCCCGTGTTGTGTTGCCACTGTAAGATCTGAAGCAAAAGCAGGCGAGAACGAGCGAGTTTTTGGAGCGAGTGAGAGTCTTATTCGTGAGGGCTATGAGAATGAGTCTCAGGATCATAACAACCATGCAGTGAAAACCGCTGAGAGAATACTAAACTGCACTGAAGAGGAGAGCAGAGAGATTTTGAAGAGTGCTGAGTTTAAAGACCAACAGAGAGGATATCAAACTGCTGTGTGATTGACAGGATGAAGATTCCTGTGTGACAGAAACCAGAGAGGCCAGATCAAAGCCGTCAGCCCACATGGACCCCTTTAGAATACACTATAGTAAAAGTAAGATATTACCATGTTACTGTGCATGTGTTTGTATGAGAGAAACTCAAGTTCCAGGAAATCAATCATGGACGGAAGAGACAAAACACAAGCTTTGATTAGTTCTGTAGCAGATAAACTGTGTGTGCAGAGGGATGGTTCACCCAAAATTTAAATGTCACTTGTTCACTGTCATGACTGTCTTCATAATGTTCCATACTATATCTTATGCCATTGAATATTTTTTGTAGCCCCCACCTGAGCGAAATAATGAGATTCCGATTAAGCCTCATAAGCTCTTGTACTAGCATGTAACCAAGAATTCAGAAAAATCTTACAAGAACAGCTGAGATTCATTTGGAGTTAATGAGAGTGGTGTGTACAATACAGACCCATTCACTCCTCCTGAAAATACTACGTCACAAAATCATACCAAAAATCATTCAATATTTTACATTTTTGTTTACTTGTGCATGATATTCAGTTCTGGTCCTGTGTCGCGTTACCACTCTAAAATCTCCGTCCTGAAGCAAAAGCAGGCGAGAACAAGTGATTTGGGGCGAGTGAGAGTTTTATTCGTGAGGGCTGTGAGAATGAGTCTCAGGATCATAACAACCATGGAGTGAAAACCGCTGAGAGAATATTAAACTGCACTGAAGAGAAGAGTAGAGAGATTTTGGAGAGTGCAGAGTGTCAAGACCAACAGAGAGCAGACAGATAGGCTAATCAACGTTTGCGTTTTGTCTCTTCCATCCACACTTGGTTTCCAGGAACTTTGCTTTTTCTCATCCAAATAAATGCACTCTAACATGGTAATATCTTACTTTTACCGTAGTGTTCTAAAGGGGTCCATGTGGGCTGACGACTGCTCTGGCTGCTCAGATACCGGTCCTGCTGCTGGGTTTTTGCCGTTCTACGTCCCTGTACAGCTCTCCTATACAATGCTAGGAGACACACCAAATCTCCTTGCTATGGCACGTATGGATGTGCCAACAGGAGGATCAGGGCTGCCTGTGTGACCTGATTGGGCTGCAGGTACTGCCTCATGCTACAAACAGTAACAAAGACCCTAACAAAACTAAAGACAAACCAGTCAGGAAGAATAAGGAGACAAGAATTGCCTATGGCCACCCCTTGCAAAATCATTCCATTTTGTATTGTATTTATTAACTTATTACGCAACGCAAGTTTTACATACTCTACGTAACGCAAGCTACTTGTAATGCGTTACCCCCAACACTGCTGCTAAAGGCCTGGTGGTTTGTGGATTATGTAAGATATCAAACTCTTCCATCCTTTCCTGTTCTCTCCACAATCCAGCCAATAAAAAGTGGCAAAAATAAAAAATAAAAGCAAGTTTTGCCTGTATATACATTCTCTTTGGTTTAGGGAAGTGAGCATCACCTCTGAGCCAGTAGCTGTGATCGCGTCCCTGAGGGTGATATAAGGTTGATCTCCAGATCTCCTCTTCGAGGGTGAACGATGAGAACTCGCACCACCACATGTTCCAGGAACACCACATGCTGATCGGGCTGTTCGCTGCAGCCTGTGCTCGAGATGCTGGCGTTCAGTTTCTGATCTGCTCGAATATACCTGCAAGAGGACCCAAGGGAAAACTGGTTAGGATGAATGAAAATACGAAATGCAGTTTTAAAAAATAAAAACTGTCAGGTTATATTTAACAATATAGTTAATAAATGGTTGATTTTAAAAGGATTCTAACTAAAAAACATTTAGAAAACTGATATCAACTAAAAGTGGACAGAAGAATGGATAGAAATTACGCATAAACATGAGCAGAAATGTATATTTAATTAACTGTCAGGTTATATAACTCGAAAATAGATTGTATTTAAAAAGGCTTTTAGAAACCTGATAATCACTTACGTGAAGGATAGATGCTGATATTTTAAAAAGGAAATTGGTAGGTCTATTAATCTGTGCAGTTCAGATTAATTATTTAATTTGTCAAAAAGGTAAAATAATACCATAAATGTACCGTAAACATAGTCTTTACGACTTTGGCACCATATGAAGTCTATTGTAGCAAATTGCTACTACTCGTATGGTCCATTTTTGTTCTTTTATAAAGTTTGGTAATGAAGATTAATATCCACTTGCAATGTAGAAACTGCATTCTCTCTGTCACTAGTGTATTTATTGTGTGACGTAAATGACAGCTGCTTTGTGTAACCACTTGTCCAAAAGGAAAAACTCCCAGTTTTCCCGGCTGTCCTCAAGTATTACTGGAGTAAAGGGACACACATTATGCAATGACAGAGACAAAATGCCTCTTAACATGACAAATGGCTGAACTTAAAACCGAGCAGTGTGTTCTGAGGACAAGTGGCCTTCTGGGAAAGTCCTCCCTCTTTAGAGTCACTGTCAAAAACCACGACTTTATTTACATCGCTTGCTGTGAACCAAGTTTCACTGCTATTATGAAGTCGTATCAGACTGTTATAGATCTTCCATATGATCCGTCATAAACTCTAATACAATATCATAATTATAAATTGTTATTTCGGTTAAGGTCGACTTTGCAAGGAGATGTCAATTAACAAATTGCAGTGCTGTACTAATTTAGTTTTTGTGCATTTTGTGACTAATGGTTTATGAAGTGACAGGTTTGCATGACTAAACTACATTTCCCACAATCCTTTATGCATCACACACCTAACGTGGAAGTTAAGCTAAAAAAAACAATAGAGAAATAACCAATTGCATGACCTTTTCATTTTATTTCAACCTAAATCATTTAAATCACATAGTAAGCATCAGAGTGTCTCTATTGAAAATAACCTTCCCCTTAATAGTGTGGAAAAAAACAAAAAACAAAGCACACACATTGTCATATTCACAATGCCGTCTCTTGGCTCATTAAGCTGTTGGATCACCTATTCGGTCAGTCCGGAGGCTCATTTTGTTTATTAAAGCCGTTTTCCTTGGGAGAAACAGTTCCAACGGTTTTATTATAGCGACTGTGCCGTTTTATGGTTCTGATGATAAACAACACCGCACAGATGGCAACAAAATTAGTCACTTGAGGTCTGAGCCATTATTTAGCACGCATTCAGAAGCTGTATCACCGAGAAATAGACTAGGTGGAGATTGTGCTATAGCCTCGTTTCAATCTCATGACTGACATTCAAAGGAAAATGTGCTTAAAATGGAGTCTGTGTCCCTTCAATTTACCGTTATATGACAGCTTGTGGTGAAATATAAGGGCCCCCCATCAAGCCCCCCCAACAAGAAAAACAAACATTCAATGAAAACAAGATATTTCTTGGCAGACGTAGTAAATGTAGGTCTATTTCGATATAATAAACTAAATCTAGATTTAACTTTTTCTGAAAATATGATCAAAGAACTATTAAGCCAAATTGCTAAATATTAATATGAAGATCCCACTTCAAGTTTTGAGCCATTCAATATTGTAATGTCTTTATTACATGGCTGGTTCTGAACAACTTATCTTTGTTTTTGGGCTATTTAAGACAATGTTTAAATCATTGAAATATTCTTGAATATTTATATGGAAAAAGACTCCCAAAAAACAAGAGTCTTATGAGAATAGGTTTGAGTTCAGTGTAGACATAAGTTGAGGGAGATGACGGACCAGGGTGTACATGAACATTTCCAGACATAATACATAATAATGCAATTAAAACATCACTACGTGAGGTTATGTTTTTAGATTGATTTTTGCTACTCATGGTATTTTCGTTAAAATTACTAGAAAGCAAAATTATCATATTTGTTAACTGCATCCAATAACATGAAAAAGAAGCAGAGGCAATAAGAGTTTATTTGCATAAAGTTTCTGAGCAAGAAAATTATCTACTTTTGTATCTTTGTATAATAACTTTTCATCAGCCACTAATTTGCAGACTCTCATTAAGCTAAACAGCAATTTTGAAAACAAAAACAAAAAAGAAGAAAAGTACTGTGTGGGAGCGTTTTTTCTCTCTCTCTCTCCAAATAGTTAACCAGCATGAATCAAGTGGTGGGTATGTGATATGTCACGGCTATTAAGTATGTGAAGTAACTCTGTATATATGACTAACTTATAAAGCCTATATTTTGCTTGGGATATACATTTAATTTCTTGTGTGTGTGCTGGAGAAGTTGCAGTGATGGTAACAGTGAGTTTATGTTTGATGGGAGAAAAGCCTGTATTTAGGCTATTTAAGAAATGCAAATTTACCAAAGAAGAACTTTAAATAGATAAACGTTCTTTCAAAAGCAGCCTATTTCAGTGTAATGTTACCAGATCATCATCCTCAACACTGAGAATTAAAATAGTAATTGTAATTTGATGACTGGGGGAAAATATCTAAATTCGAGAATATTGTAGGTTTGAGTGGGTGGATGATTTATATTAACAGCGGATTCGGTTGATATTAAAACTGATCTGCGCATCTCTAATTGTCAGCTGGTTCTGTTGCCAGTCATAACTCATATCAGTCGTTCTCCCAAGTATTGCTTTTTACTTGACTTGTGGTGCTTCGATTACGTTAAAGAATAATTTGTTATTAAGTCTATGATCACTGTAACGGGATACACTTTTAAAGTAATCCTCCAAACTCTGATTGTTTATGGCATACAGCCATTACATTTTTCACTTCATAGAGCCAAAGGAATGAGACTGTAAATCGATAGATGGCAGCTCTATCTGATGAAATTCTTATCATGGCCAAAGCGTCAGCTAATTCCCTCTCAATAGCCATCCAAGCGTGAGATGCTATAAATAAATCCCAATCTTTGATCAATATCAGTGACCGCAGAAGTCATGCACACAGCCAACACTACACACAGATTATCTGTTTTGAAGCAAATTAAAGATTTGGTGGTTTAAAAGAAAACCATTGCAACAAGGAACTGGGGTGGACATTGTGCTCCTGGATTTTTACTCTGTGCCCTTCATCAGCAAATAATTTGAATCCAAAAATCCCATGATTCCATTTAATGAAATTTGCTATTCAATGCTATTAGGCCCAAAATCAATAACCATATTAGATATGGGAAAGCTAAAAAAAAAATGTCAGCTGTCAAAATATACATACATACACACACACACACATACATGTATACAATTTTTAATTATTATCTTTTAAATCTTCATTATATATATAAACTATGTAATACATAAGATTTCAAATTTTAAATTAAATATGTTACATTTTAAAAATATTGAAAAGCGTTGTAATTGTTAAATAAAACAAAAACTCTTAAAAAACAGTTTTAGTTAACTGAAATAAAGCTGTAATAAAATGATGAATAAAACATTAAATAAAAATAAAATCTTAAACGATTTAAAATGAAAAAAAATTGCCCTGGGAACAAACTGAAATAAAATTAATTTAATGAACTTACAAAAACTGAATTAAATATAAATTAAAGCTACATAAAAAAAGAATTTTAATTTACAAAAGTACATAACTTAAAGTCAAAATTTAAGAGTTCTAACCGCAACAAAACAATATATATTTTGAATTTGGACAGATGTGGGGAAGCTAAAATGTTTTCTTTAAACCTTGTTTGGAAAGGTTTTTATGTCACAACTGCTGCCGTAGGCGCAAAACTCTATGAGGAACAGACACAAACAAAAAAACCGACATCTTCACAATACAAACACAATTTAGACAAGGTAGAATTATCATTTATTCTTTATCACGTCCATTGATCAAGCCCCAAAACAAAGAGCAAAGATCCTATTTAGCTGACAGTGAGAAATGTACAGGCTAAAAATGTACTCTACTAGCTATTGTGTTTACACTACAGTGACCAGATGTTCTAAATTTACAAGCCACGTCTCATCTTGATAAACTATGAGCAAATATTTTAAAATGGCATTGCTGTGATTTGTGCAGCTTCTATCTTAAAACAGTGGCTGCAGTTTGATGTGAACACAAAAAGAGTAACTTATAACAATGTTCAAGCTGCTCTCAATACAGTGAAAGCAAATGCTGACCAATGAATAACTATTTATCTTTGATAAAGCGCTATATAAATGTAATGAATTATTATTATTATTACATCATTTTCAATCTATTCCTCACAAAGCTTTCATATGAAAGCTCAGGATGTAGAGTTCAACTTCAATGGAGAATTAATGGTGACTGCTAAACTGGTGTTCTTGAACCCATTCAAGTTTGAAAGACAGTTGAGTAGAGTAAATGAATGCAGATTAAATAATAGGGTGATTAATTCCTTTCAAGTTAACAAGAGTTGGTGGATTGTAGTTCTTTGACCTTTTAAAAGAACAGTTCATAGTACATCTGCTGTTTCCCGGAGAGATAAGAAAACATCTGCCGTGAATGTTAGTAATTTCACAACGTTTTAGTTTGAAGTAATATATGCACTTATTTCACTCCCTGCCATCTGATAGATTTATTTCTCACTTTAATTCTCACTTTTAGAAATCCATCTGTTGATTCCAGTGCACATGCAGCTAACAGTAGACAAGACACGGCACTAATTAACCACTGCAAAAATGTAGTAAAATGCTGATCTGTACAGAAGTATATTCAGCACCAAGTATGTTCTGATTATTTTTAGCTGTTTTCTTTTCGTGTTTCTTTGCATTTTCACTTTTAGTGTAAGCTATTTTTCAGAGTACAGTGATACCTCGGTTTACGAGCGACTTGGTATACGAGCAAATCGGTGTACGAGCATGGGGGGTCGAATCGGTGTACGAGCATTGTATCGGTGTACGAGAAAGATTTTACCCACACCCACGCGCATGTTTTGCATCCAGCGCGCGTTCATTCGCGGCTCCGGCGTGCGTTCATTCGCAGCTCCGGCGCGCGTTCATTCGTTTGCACTTCACTCATTTGCACTTGAATCCTTGCTTTGCCCGCTCCCCGCTCCCCCCTCCTCCCTCCTCTCTCTCCTCCATGCAGGCTGCTCAAACCTGAAGTGCATTCCAGTAAATTGTCAAGTATTTTTATAGTTTAATCATCAATTATTAATTAGTATTTATATGAGATCTTAATGGTTATAATTTTAACTGTAATTAATAGGGTAAAACCAAAAAAATATTTAAAATGGGCATTTGTGGAACGAATTAACTGATTTTTTGTGCATTCTTATGGGGAAACTTGTTTTGGTGTACGAGCATTTTGGTTTACGAGCTCGCTCTTAGAACGAATTAAACTCATAAACCGAGGTATTACTGTATGTTTAAAGAATAAAATTGAATCCACTTTACTTTTTTTGCAGTTTACACAGAGATGATAACGGTATCGTTTTCAAAAACACTTTGAAATTCATTTTCAAATGTTTGTGTTTTCAGGCTCCCAAAACACCATTTTCATGTGACTGAATGGCCAAAACGCACAAGCAGCCAAGCACATTTATGTTGCTTCTGTGCATTTAAAATTCAGTGCAACATCGGCTAATTTTCCTGATGCAATGCAATGTATGCTTTTATTTATAAAAAGCCTGATTTGAATGTGCAGTCAAGACATCGCTGAGCTTCTACTGTCCTGGATTTTTATTATGTTCTGGACATTCTCAGTCTAACTATAATATCTGAACTATTTACAGTTATAAAGTCATCCAGCCAGTTTTTACAAGTCTACTCCATTTAACTGTATTCAGCACAAATGCAATAACAACACAGAGGGTTTTAGGGCAGATTTAGTCACAGTAAACAATGCAAGTGGCTCATGACAGAACACAAGAGTGATACTTTAATTAAAGTCTAGCTTACTTGATAGCCTTTTTTCAGATAATCTACTCAGTGTAGAAAGAGCATGTGCACAAATTTTCCAGATTGCAAAGTAGAACAATGAACAGAAAATGTATCCTTTTGACTGAAAAGCTCTGCAGATTTAAAACCACAACCATACAATCAATTCCTCATGGACAAAATTAAGCCCCACCCTAAATTGTTTCTTGTTCGGGAAGCAGTTTCTCTCTGATATGTCACAAAAGGGAAGAAAGACTGTTTCATGCAGACTTTAAGTCAGTCTTAAAATTATAAAAGTTACTGTAGCTCTCAAGTCAAAGTTGTCATTATTTACACACTCTCTGTTGTTTCAAAGGCGGATGAGATCAAAGCACCAATATTTAACCCTAAATGAGGTTCAGTTCTGTGGAATTCAGATCAAAAGTCTTCAACTTAACTTCTTCAATCATTATGAATATAATAGAAAGACAGAAGATCCATTTATACACATCAATTTGAGGTTGGGGATTATCAACTCAAGATTCAATCCAAACCGTTCTGTTATCAGCCAAGCAACTACCTTTCCAACCCGGGTGACTCTTGACAAATGTCTACATTCTTGACATATGTCTAAAGAGTTTACTGAGAGATGTGCTGACAGTTCTTTAATTCAATCAGCTGGCTCAGACACGAGGCCAAGAGACAATCAATAGTTGCTGCTTCATTTTGACAATTGATTTCTTTCAACACACAAATTACGTGGGCCTGGACACAGAGGAAGAGAAATCATGTGACGTCCTTGACAGAAGACAGATGATGTCAGTGACACAATGCATCAAAGAAGTGCATCAGAATAAGCAAAAATGCATCAGTGAGAGTCCTGGTTTGAAAGCAAGTTTAAACATGTTGATTCCAGCACAAAGCTGATTAATGCACTGATTAACGCTGCAAAATTTTAGTGCAATGCCAATCTACACAGAAGTATATTCAACATCCAGCATGCTCTGATTATTCTTAGCAGCGCACAGTATTTTTATTTTCAGTGTAGACAGACAAGCTGTTATATCACAATTTGAATCTAACACATAAACTTCAATGACTTTTTGTCATTTATCTGTCTAGAATGGAGCAGGTATGAGAAAACTAATATCAGATTATTTAAATCTAATAGCACTAGATGATAACAGCGCTACTCATCTCGCTTTGCATCTTTACACACCAGAGCCATTTTTGCATTTTGTTTTTTTGTGATTGATTGTTTCCTGTAATTCTTGTGCAAGTATATTTACGCTGCTTCTGCACACTTTCAAATAAATGCAGCTTTTTTAACTTTATATTCATCAGAATATTCAGGAAAAACTATGTGGCGAGCATTCTCCGTGAGAGAAGGTCGGAGGCGTGATTGATAATGAGCACCACCTGCGCGCCACATCGGCCTCGTATCTCACGAAGGAGCGACGCCAGTGAAGGACGAGAGAGCACCAGGCCTGGATTTACGTTGTGTTTTGTTTGTGTGTGTGGGCGGCAGTCGACCATGAGAGGCTGCTGCCATTACTTTTATTTTGTGTTTGTTTATTTTATTATTAAAGCGCTAAATGTTCGCCGCTTCCCTAACCTACTAACTTTGCTACAAACACAAAAATGTTTTGTTTCCACAAAAATGTTAAGCAGCACAGCAGTTTTCACCATTGATAATAATGAGAAATGCTTCTTGAGCAGGAAATCAGCATAATAGAATGATTTCTAAAGGATCATGTGACTCTGAAGACTGGAGTAATGATGCTGAAAATACAGCTGAGCATTACAGGGATAAATTACAAAAATAGAATGCTCTACTGATTGAGCTACAGGAAAGTTTTTACAAAAGGAACGTTTTTACTGTATTTTTGATCAAATAAAGACAGCTTTGGTGAGGCTTTTCTTTAAACATAAACATAAAATTAAATCAAAAGCATATTGGACTGACAAACACACTCTCTTTGAACACGTTCACAAACACTTAATCAGCTGATTAAGCGGTTTATAGCGGCACTTAGGGGTCAAACTGCATGCAAATTAATTACCATTTAAATCTAATTTACCCCCATCTAATTTAAATTAGATTTCACAAATAATCAAGTTTGTACTAGTTGGTGATAGAGATGGCCTACTCCTGATAACCATTTAAAAAATTTCATCCGTTAATAAAGGAAAAACACTGCAGTAAGCCAGAAGAAAATGCAGGCCTTATATTATCACTAAAATGTACTGAAAAAAAAACAGTATCAAGCTTTAAGGTCACAATGTTTCATCATGCCCTTCAACAGATCACCATGATAATCTGCCTTTCAATGCAGTGACAGCACATCCTCTGAGACAGATATGAAAGGAAAGAAAATCCCTTTCAATATAAATCAGTAGTTGGATGTGCCCACATGAGATATCACAGTTCAAATGATTTCATCCTGTCAATGTAGCACTGTAGTCATGTTTGCTTGAAAGATTACAACGACCCAAGACAGAAAAAAAAATTGTTCATACAAATAAGAAAACTCATTAATGTGCAAAGTGCACTGCGTAGACGCTTCTTTAATACTGTAGTTTGCCACAATACAAGCTACTCAGAATTTAAGGTAAACATCGGTAACGTAAATCTTCTGAAAAAGCAGTTTGAAGTTAACAAATACAGTGGAACCCACTTATCTCGACCTCGGTTAATTCGCCAACCCTGTTATGTCGATGTTTTTGAAGTGGAACAGCCAAACTCTAACTAACGTTTTCTTAGCATTTTCTTATCGGTTATGTCGATTCTTTTATGTCGCCGAACCCTGATATCTCGAGTACAAAAGAGAGACAAAGTCGCCACTTTACATTGGTTATCTCGATCCCCGTGACTAACGATAGTACCGAGTTCACTGCGCACGTGCCGAGTTCACGTTGCATGTGCCTCAGTCTGTATAGTCACTCACTCTTGCGACGAAGTGCCGTGCAGCCGCAGAAGAACTCGTGCAAAAATCAAGCTTTACAGATGCTATCTTGGAAGAGGCACAGGAGTTCGCCATCACTGTCCAGGAATTCCCTGATTACATTGACATAGACAAATACGTCGTTACTGATAGAAGCATTTGTTTTCAAGCAGACCGTTAAAGGCAAAAAGCAACAAAGCATTTTAGACTTTGTAAAGAAACCATAGTAACTGCAAGTACAATACTTTTCAGAACTGTGTCAGAGTGAAATGACTGTGTTATGAGCAAATGTGTTTATGTGTGTTGTGACTGAGTTTACGCTGTGGCGAAATTGTGTTTGCAATGTTGGAGAATATAATTAAAGGTTTGTATCGAGAATCGAAATAGTCCGATCGATTCAAACAAAACCTTTGTTCTAGTTTCCTGCCACTAGCTGTTGTCATGGTGATTCATTTAACAAGGACAGCTGTCTGCATTCAGTTCATTATCATTGTGCATTTAAGTCCCTCAGTTTGTTTCCTTCATTGTCTGGTATTATCAAAGACTATTCCTACTTAATCCTTCTTCGTTTTCCTTGGAACTAAGCGTGATAGCAATAGAATGCATTTCGGAAAGTAGTAGAAATGATGACAACAACGTAATTTATTAAAAGATCGTTAAGGAATCTTAAACAATTTTGCAAAAGTTTTATACATCCCAATTTGATAATACATTGATATTCAATCATAAGCCACATGGGGCGAAAAAACTAAATTTACAAAAAGATAAAATATTTCATAAATTGTTTAAGTTCAATGAATTAAATTGAATACAATTAAATTGAACAATACTTTTCAGAACTGTGTCAGAGTGAAATGACTGTGTTATGAGCAAATGTGTTTATGTGTTTATATGACCATTTACGCTGTGAGCGAAATTGTGTTTGCACTGTTGGAGAATATGATTAAAGGTTTGTATCGAGAATCGAAGGTGTTTTTATTGTATACTGGTAAATCTCTGCTGTTAGTTGGTGCACATATGCCTTTTGTTGTTAGCAAACATACAGTGTATGTACATTTTTATAGCATGCCGATCGCTTCATCAAACATATCGGCATATTGGCTTTTGGTTATCGCGATCCTCGGTTATCTCAACGTTTTTTTGCAACCCCCGAGGCCGTCGACATAACAGTTCCACTGTAATTGTTAACCACACTGATACTATTACTGCTCTTTCTGTAGACTTATAACTTGTGGATATCAGGGAGCAAGTTTGCTTTTCACTTTTTCCACCATATTTGCTATTACGAGTAATCTGTGTATAGGGAGCAGCGGTACTGACCAAGGCTGGAGTGGGACCCATTTGCAGCAAAGAATTTTTATGCATTTTTATGCCCAAGACTAGCCCCTACAAATGAAAATAACACAGACAGTATTTAAAAAAAAATGCTAGTACAAAGTGTAGCAAAACAAAAATTCTATGAGAAAGCACAAAGTTTCTCAAGGATACGTTAAGCCAGCATCTGTTTAATATGCAACAGCACCACGACGCTGAAGAATTTTGATATTCCTGGAAATGCGGTCACTTTGTAGTTTGCCAAAATATCTCAGTAATTCAGACCTCTTTAAGGTTATATCAAAGGGATTTAAATTGAGATTTGAAGTGTTGTACAGAATGCGTAAGTGATTCATGGCACTCAAGTGGACCATCTCAATATGTCTGCTGATTGTACACCGCTCGTAAAATATGAGTTTTGTTCGTCTCTGAGGCAGAAGCAGAGTAGTGATTTACGTTATGAACTAATAATGCTTAGACATGCTCCAGTTACCACCACTGACCTCCTAATCATAATAAAAGCCTCTAAATATTCCCATTAGAATCAGATATCGCTTTAAAATAAAAAGCAGGGTTTGTTGCAGAGATGGGTCAAGTTTAAGGATGTTTTTTTTTTTTTATGAACGATATGAGACAGTAACTGGAACAGTTGGTATGACAGTGTACATGGTTTCATAATGTTGAGACTTTTTTTGAAAGAAGACTTCTTCATTTGTTAGAGTACGGTAATCGTCTTTGGCCATCAAAATGTAAAATGAAAGAAAAAAAAACAAATACATGCACCTTTCATTTAATTAAACTGAATTTAAAACAATTATGCATTACCAGAATGAGCTCATGATCACAAAGTAATATTTATTTGATTTTAAAATATACAGTAAAATCTGTAATATTGCAAAATATTATTACAAATTAAAATAACTTTTTGCTATTTTAATACATTGATAAAAAGCTGCATTTTCTGCATCATTCTTCCAGTTTTCAGTGTCACATGATCCTTCAGAAATCACTCTAATATGCTGACTTGCCACTCAAGAAACATTTCTAATTATTATCAGAAATTATTATCATGTTGGCTGCTTAATATTCTTGTGGAAACTTAAACATATTTTTCAGTATTTTCAATGAATAGACAGTCCAAAAGAGCATTTATTTGAAACAGAAAACATTTTGTATTACAATGAAAATATTTAACTGATTTTACTTTCTTTAACAATTATGCCATACTGCCTTACTGTTCTCATGACATAAAACTGCTCATACTGTAATTTAAAACTGTAGTTATGATAGTAATGCCACACACCCCAACAGAGTTACTGTGTAGAAGTGAGTTATATTTGCGAGTGTGAAAGAAAAAGTGAATCTCTTCTCACCGGGTTCTGCGGTCTGAGGTCTTGGTGCACGTATGCTGAGGAGGAACATTTCTCCACTTCTTGGCTTCCACCACCATGGCCTCAGCATCCACCAAACCAAAGCCATAGAAGTGACTGACTAGTAGCCAAACACACAAACACAACAACACACATACATGCTATTTATCAGATAAAATCAGGGAATGTATCTTGAATTAACTGTAATTTTCTTACTATTGTCACACAGTTTTTTTTCTTGATTTAATCATAAATTTACCGCAATTTAGTGAAATCTATGCTTATACAAATTGCCAATGAAGAAGGAGAAATGTGTGCATGTATAGTAAAAACTTCATACAGAAAAGTCATTTCTGAGGCTTTTACCTTTGTATCCAGCTGCATTGGTTTTCCAGTCACTAGCTTTCAGGTGAGCCTGTCTTGATGTCTTTACAAGGAGATGTTGAACATCTCTCCAGGTTATCAGAGGACTGAAAAAGAAAAGAGAAAAGTTTTTAACCCTTTTGAGTTTTATTGGTCAATTGAAAATGTTTTCTATGGAAAAACAGCTATTTCACTTTATTTGAAAATTTAGTAAAGAAAAATTGTTAACAGAACTAAATATGAATTCTGCACAAACTGCACATTTATGCACACACATGTATATATATATATAAATACATATATATAAATACATACACACAAAATGAAGAGGCAGTCTTTGGTTTTTAAATGCAATAACTAATACTACTAACTTTATGTAAAGCATTTTCTACTTTGAATTATGATACTGCTTGTTTCATCTTTACATTTTTTTATCTTGCTTGATACATCTTTCTTTTTTTTTATATGGACCAATTGTTTTGTTGCGGACCCGAGTGCAATTGCAATACATTCATTTATGCCTAAACTAACCAAACTGAGAGGGAAATTGTGCCAGATTCTGAAACAGTGATGTCAGAATTTTTGGGTGAACCATCCCTTTAAATCAATAAATGAAAGTTAGTTAAAACACTGAAACATCAAGAAGCAATGCAGCTTTCTGCAACTGAATGGAAACCTCACTTTGCCTCCAGAGCGAGAGCGATGACTCCCGCCACCATCGGTGCAGATACCGAGGTGCCCGTGTGGCCATCGGTACACCTTTGCCGCAGGTCTGTGGTTACCTGGCACCAGAGACATATGAATACAGAGAGTTAACAATTTCAATTTAGTAGACGTGCATGACTCTAAAACAAAAACAGAGAAACAGAAGCATGTGCATATTTACTTGCACATTTTGTCTTTAAATCTTATTAGCAGGTATGGCAGGTCTTCAAAATTTGTGTGCAGCCACTTCTTCCATTAAAAATACACTTAATATTCAGTAAAATGTTTGATCTGACTGCAGTTATGAGTGGTGAGAGCAAAACATGAACAGAACTGAGCTGGATGATGAGAGCTGCTTTATAGCTGAAATAAATATGTTTCATAATTGACTAATTTTGCAACATCACTACTTATTGAACTGAACTGATTCAACACTAAACTGACTAGAGCGGAATAATGACAATTGTCTTTTAAGAGATGCTTTATAGCAGAAATTGAATTTGTCTCATATTTTTAATCAGAGTTTTAATCATTGATTTTCGTTACTTCCCTGTTTATTAATATGAAGATGCTTTGAAACAATCTGTATTGTATTGCGCGCTATATAAAATAAAGTGACTTGACTTGACTAGAGAGAAATGATGCAGGCATTCAGCTATTCTCTGAAAAAATGCGCTTTCATGACAGTGAAGGGACGAGTGGTTTTCTGCTAAGTGCTCTGTAAATATTCCGTCGTTGAGGTTTTCTGGGAAACAGCGGGTCACCCACAGAGCTGCTCTGGTAGCCCGCAGTCAGAGCGCTCGAATGTGTCTTTAATCAAACATGAGCTTGATTACACTGGCGTTTCTCAAAAGAACAAACATGAATGGGGTCAGTGCCACTGACAGTGTCCCGAAGATGATGCTGAGATAGAAGACAAATGCTTTTGTCCAATATGTGTGTGTGTGTGTGTGTGTGTGTGTATGTGTGTGTTTTGGCGGGCGGAGGGGTTTTGTTCATGTTTAGCAAACAACATTTACAGTAAATAGTCTTTTATATTGTCTGAAGACAAAGTAAGGAATGTTTTAACACTTCTCATTAACCATCTGCATGTTTAAGGAAACAAAATGTAAGAAGCTTTTAAGGTTACAAATTTTAAAAAGCATTTTGCTAATTAAAGATTAATACAAATTATTCAATTTTTCACTATCATCAAAAAGTCTTTAAAAATCATTAAAAAGGGAACAGGGAAAAACTACATTTAATTGGTATTAGGGTTGGATGATAAAATGAAGAAAAAAATCTAAACATATTTTTGTGTGAAATAAAACAAATAAAACTTGATTTTACCCACTGGGTGTTGATTGGATTGTAAAAAGTGAGAATTTCATACAGAAAAAGAGGCAGAAGTCAATGCATTTGGCTGCATTACATACAAGACATTTTGATGAAAGATGAATTATTATTTTTATTATATACAAATGCATGAATGCATTGTTCAGAATAAGCCCAGTAACGTGCATTAAGAAAATAAATAGGATCGATATTGATTTAATGCCTATAAAGATTATTTATTTTCCTATAGAAGCCATAATTTAGAGCATACTTTTAAAAAAAATTGCTGTTAAAAAAGTGCCAAATTCTGACAGTAACATACTTTGTTTTCCATTAACAAAATGCATTCTGGGAAATATTGTTCATGGTAAGAAACTTCTGCTAATCTACAGTAATGATGTATTACAGATTTATTGTCTACATTGTGGGCTGGTGCGTTTTTTAAGAAATAGCATAGTGATACAGAACAGGTATTTCATAAGAGTTTGACCACAAGCATCCTATCCATGTTTGCAGTGCTCATGACAGGAATACATGTGGAAAATAGAAGAAAGCTATTTTGTTTTTATGGTAATAAGCTGTGAAGCAATTCTTATAGATTACTGCCAGTATTTTACTTTTTTTTACAGTTAACAATTGTGGTACAGTAGGTTAAAAATGTTTAACAAGAGAAATAAAGACGATTTTGCTGCTAAGTAAATAGTCATGGAAAGACTGGGTCTTAAAAATTTTGAAAAGCGGCATGACATGAGAAATCAAATTTGCCTTGCTTTTTGGTTGTATTCGTTCCACTAGTCTGAAAGAAAGAAAAAAACACTTTTTGAAAAATCCAAAATATCAAAATGGCCAGATCTTAAGCCTTATTGCCTTCAGAAATAAAAATACTTCAAGGAGCCGCGGACACCCTGTCAACAAGCTACATTTACATTTATGCATTTGGCTGATGCCTTTATCCCAAGTGACTCACATTGCACAAAATACACATTTCATCAGTCCTTGCTTTCCAAGGGAATTACACCCATGATCTTGGCATTACTCATGCTAAGCAGAATTGTTTGAGCTACAGGAGGCATGATTTACATCATTTGTAATGGTACTTTAAAATACCATTCAAGGTGGAGCCAGATGACTTCCACGCTGATGTTTTACTTAAGTAAACTTTACGTAGGATTAATAATAATTAATATGATGCTCGCTATATCAACACCACTAATAAAACAACAGTATTTTCCTGCGTAGACGTGGTTTAAACAAAATTAGTGTGTGAGAAAAGATAAAGAAATCTGTCATGCGTGTGTAAATGAGCTCTTAAGCCCTTAACTACTAACCAAATACCAGAAGAAAAGCCAAACCCATAGAAGTCATTCTTAAGGATAATGTCATAATCTGCAGTGCTGGAAGAAAAAGCGAACACGCACACAAAAAACGCTAATTCCCTTCATCCTCTTGATATCTCCCTGCGGTTTTCCCAGCACATGGGAGCCAGACCAAACATATAGCCCACCCCATTCTTTTTTCCAAGCGTCTTATTTCATCAATAGATATTTGTGGAAAGAGTCAAACAACAAGAGCTCAGCTGTATTAGCTGAATAAGCAACAGGATCTGGGACAGCTGATCTATAGAAGACGTCTGAGTTTTGGCAGACCAACATTAAACACCATATAAAACTGCATTTGTATACTGGTTCAGTCAAAGGTTGTTAGATCGGTACATCAATGTTGGGATTTCTCAACAACTTCATCACTCAAAAAGCAAAAAACACACACCTGACTGCTTAGAAATGGAACAGCACGTCCATATTATTCATGTCTATTGCACAAACAGTCAGAAGTTTTATACTTAGGGTTAGAAAGGGATGAGGAGGAATGAAAGGAGAATGTGTCAGAAATAATTGAGATGAATTGTAGGACACAATATGTGGCATCAAGGGAGCAAATGACCTAATAAAACAGAGAACATACTTACGAGGCCAAAAGTAATACAAGGACAAAATGTTGAGTAGATGACAGATGGAGAAGACAAATGGAGTACACAAAGATGCATGCTTAAAGGGGTCATATAATGGAACACAAGATTTCCTTTGCTCTTTTGAAATAGAACAACTCAATCTACTCTGTAGTGCATCGCAACTGGTTATGATTCAGGAAACAAGCATCACAACAGAGAACCAAAAGTGATTATTGCACAAAAGTAAACAAATGTCCTAAATATTAATGAGTTGCAATGTTTCATTAATTACCCTGAGATGCATCCAACAATATGCAAAATATTAACATTTTCATTTCTAAATGTCTCTTGAATTTTGATGGGTTCAGGCTATTGACAGGCAATAATTAAGAATAATGATGTCAAGAAATCTTGTTCTTTTATTCAGCAAGGATGCATTTAATTGATCAAAAATACGTAAAAAAAAGTCTATTGCAAATAAATGCTGTTCATTTTAAATTTACATTCATTGCAGAATCCTGAAAAAAATAATAGATAATGATAAGAGTAAATAAAGGTAAATAAAATATAATAATAAGAAATGTTTCTTGAGCAGAAAATTATCGAAGAATTAGAATCAGAATAATACGAATAATAGGAATCATGTGACACTGAAGACAATAAAGTTGAATCTAATATATATATATATATGTGTGTGTGTGTATATATATATGTGTGTGTATGTATATATATATATATATATATATACACACACACACACATACATATTAACATAGAAAACAGTTATTTATATATAACAGACAATTTATTATAATTGTCTTAATACTTAACAGTGTCAGTATTTTACTGTACTTTTGATTAAATAAATGCAGCCTTGATTGGCATAAAAACATTGAAAAATCTTGGAAGTCTGAAAGGTACAGCCCTTAATTCTCTGTCTCAAATTCTCTGTCAGAGAAAGGTCAACCTAATTGAAAAACTGAAATATTACAAAACTAAAATGTTGAAAATGTTTTTAATCAATGGATTACATATTTTATGGGACTTTAGGAGCAAATGAACTTTCCGTGGTCTCACAGACGTCTGTGTGAGTGACATTAACATTTGTGGGAACATGGACGCATTACTTAACTATTTTGCGGTCGTAGAACTCTCCGCTGCTGTATGTGGTGGCGAGGGTGGAGGAGCAGACCTCCAGATACCAGGGCTTGTTGCCATTTTCTGTACTGCTGCTGACAGAAATGGTGTAGATGCTGTTGGTGTAGCCATCGCATGAGCAGTGATCGCCCTGCCGGCCTCCGTTACCAGACGCCCAAACAAAGATGGAGCCGAGACCCTTACGGCCCTGCAGAGACATGAAAACATGTGAACAGGGACTTACAACAAACTTTTTATTTATTTAACCTTTTTTTTTTATTTAACAAAAAACGACACTGCCAAGTTGTCAACAACACTGACAAGATTAACAACTATTAATTTATACAAACTTTACAAAGTTTGTAATTTAGTTTTAATTTAGTCTTAATTTAACAACCCTGACAATAACAGTAACTCATTGAGAAATCCCTCTTGTTTGTGTGCGCGCGTTTGAGGCAACAACCTTTTTAATTCCCAGTTCAAAGGCTTGTTTGGCCAGAGGCCCCGGTCCGTCCACGGTCTTCCCGTCATCGTCGGGGCCCCAGCTGGCACTGTAGATGTCAATGTAGTCTGGCCTTATTCCCAGAGACTTGGCCTCCACCACATCAGTCACGTCTCCATCAAGCATTCGAACACCTTAGTGAAAAAAGGTCATCCAAAAAAAAAACGAACAAATTCAGTCATTGTATAAATACCCCAATGTCGTTCCAAAACTGTATTATTTTATTTTCTCTGTGAAACTTAAAATGCAACAAAAATGGATGTTGATTTATCCTGCCAAGCGCTAAAATGCATCATGAAAGTGTCCTAAAAGTACCCCAGTTGACTTATGCACTATAAATCATGCCATTTTGTGGTTGAAATGCGAGAACCAATTGTTTGACATCAATGACTTCAAACAAAGTGCAACACTTCTTTATCTATGAGTTTCAAAGCAATATTACAAAGAGGAAAAACAAAGCAAAGGGAAAAAATCAAAAGACTTAAAAGGGAAAAAAACGACAAAAGATAAAATCAACTGGGGGGTGACCAAACAGAGTAACTAAAGTGCACCATCTCCATGATAAAAGAAAGAATTTAACTTAATACTTCAACTTAAATGAAAATCAGACCAACTGGAATGGCAACTAACTGGAATAAATATAAGTTTTATAACTGGAATAAGTTTTAAGTAACAACAACAACCCTGCCCCTAGAAGATTTATTATAAATATTTACAAAAAAAAGTATACCAAATATTTCAGCACTTAAAGATTTTTTTTTGGGGTGGGCAGACAGTACAATGTGACATTTTAAAACTTTGCTGTTAATTGTCCTACAAAAATAACAATATTAAGAATGTGCAAATTGAGAATTCCTTCAAAACTCACGCGGAGGGACAGAATAATATGCCGTATGGTCAGCAACGCACACAAACGTGCAAAAATTATATTAAAATCTACTTTGAAATTTACTCTGCTTTGAAACAATCTGTAATGTATAAAGCACTATAGAAATAAATACCTGACATGACAGTCAACTGAAATAGGAGGCAGAGGCAGAATTAATCAGCTTAATTAGCTTAATTCAACTCGAGTCAATAAGAGCTTCCTGCCATACTACAATAACAAAGGTGTGTGTGTTTGTTTTCCTGTGTGCGCTCATGAGACTAGGAAAAAGCCTGACTGTATAATGTGAGAATGTGTGCATGTGCGTTATTTCTAACACCATATGCCCAACACAACGTTCCTTCCTTGAAACACCTCTAAAGGGAAAAGCACGGGTGTTCAACACCTCTCTATCATTCCTCTCACTTCTAACAAGCTGCATTACACCTCAAATTGATTTCTTGACTTCTAAAACAGCACAGAGTAAACACTTTTCTGAACCGCAGAGCAGAAAAACTAATCATTTCTACATTTCTAATTATAGTTAAAGGACATGAAGTTCTGCAGCAGCCAAGGCGAGGCCGAATAGATTAGAAACGTCATTAGAAGGCGATGAAGTCATTGACTTGAATCTGACACGTATTAGTTTTGGCAGCGTTTCAGTGATTAAAAGGGGTGGGGGGGGGGGGTCAACTGCTGAGCCAAAAGACCTAAAGCACATCTTTCATTGTGCTAATCTGTCTTTATCTGGCTTTGAAAAATGGCAAACTCTTTTCAAACATCACTTCACTATTTTTAAGAAAAATATTTTGGAGACAGGACTTGTGATCACAATTGTGATATATGTGCAGCCAACTTCTGCATGAGGAACAGGCCAATCATCAGTCCACTTTGTGGTTATTGTTGGTTATTTGTGTATTATAATGGAGAAGCTGTCCTGCAACATCTGTCCTACAAACATGAACAATTCCTCAAATCAAAGAGTTTTTGTAGGACATCGGACTTCAAGATTTTGAAATGGCAGATGACAAATTAGGCTAACATTTTGCTATTACATATATACATATACATTATATATACTAGGATTGCAACTATTATTTTGGCAATTGATTAATCTTTTGGAAATTGGTTATTTCTGCAATAATAATAAAAAAAAATGTTTGTACCTTGGGAATAGCTTTAAAAATGCAAACAAATAAAAATTATATTGATGCAAGCAACATTAAGAAGGGGAAGAGAATAAAAGAGAATAAAAGGGGAAGAGAATAAAAGAGAAGGGGTTTTATTTATATCACAAAACTAGGTGGTAATATGTGTGGGCATCAAACAGAGAACCTTCAAATCAAGATCTTAAGCAACTTTAGCACCACGTAGTGATAGTTACCAAAGATTAGCCAGAATAAAAAAGCAGAGCTGAAAAAATGCTTGTGCTGTTAAAAAAATGCATTCAATATATATTTTTTATTTCATAAGATATTATGTTGGAGATGCAATTGATGCGCCACACAGGAAGATGCAATTGCTCCTTAGGAACTCCTCAGGAACCTTCAGTGGCAATAATTCCTTTTTGGTTCCATTTAGTTAAGATGCACTGAAAAGATAAAGCATTTCATGATAGAAATCATAATGGTGGCGAGGCAAAAAAGCTGACCTTGAAAAAAATTAGTTTTATTGACAGACAAGATGCCCAATTTAATTAATTGATCAGAAACAGCGAAACAATATAAAATGTTTGAAAGATTATTAAGAGAGGAGAAGTATTGACTGCTGACTTATTGACTTTAACAAGCATCCATTGAATTGAGAACAAATCATCCTTCAAATAGTGCAAACTAATGCATAGAGAACAACAAGACAGATCTAAAATTAGTTATTTGTTAAAAAAATTTATAGGATTTTACCACCAGCTAAACAACCACCATGAATATCTTATCTGTTGTAGAACTAAAGTGTTCCTGTTATGCTAATTTAAAGGTTCCTAAATGTTGTTTTGGAGGTCTCCTACAATGATGCATGGTTTCCAAGCATTCAAGAACGTTAAATTTCTTATAATATACACTGCAGCATTAGATCTTTCCTCACAATGTCTGAAATGGTTCAATAAAGGATTCAGTCTCTCTAAACCCTTTCTTTCCGAGAGCCTACTCTGCTCTGATTGGTCCGTTATTGGTCTACTGCTTAAAGCACGTTTCGGAAACAAAACATTAGTTTTTACCTCATCAATTCGAGCTAAAGCCCTCATCCTTTGGAAGTGCACGCATAGCATCTTCTCAAAAGGTCAACAACACACACATTAAACACTTCAAGATCTCAGCTTCAACAACAGTGTTTGGGGGCGGGTCAAAGTAGATGTCGTTTGCGGGCAGCCATTGAAGCCTGGAATTATGCAAATGTCTTATAAACCTACCTTTTTCATGCAGGAAGCTAAACTGGAATTACTGAGAACTCATTTTAGGCAGTTCAGAATCAGGTTTTTTCTTTTGGGAGACAAAAACACCATATATCTTGCACTTTGATCTTTGCAGACCTTTACAATCATAAACAGCTATTTTATACACTACATGGAAGGCAATATCTGAAAAAGCATAACAGGGACACTTTAAATATTACTTAAGTGGGTTCACAAACAGTGTGGGTTATGAAATAGATCTTTGGTTTTAAAGAGTTTCATAAACTCTGGTATAAAAGTCTAATTTAACAACTTTCCTTCAAACTGCTGCAATAGCCAAGTTGCCAACGAGTAAAACTAATGAAAATGAATGAATACAATATGAGCTTCACACCCTCGCTTGGCTCCAAAAGAGTTTGTATTTGCAGCCATATCCTGTACTCGCAGTTGCAGCGCTAAACTTTATGCATTTGGCACACAGTGTAACTGGAACAACACGGGCCAAACCCCGCCAAGTCTGAGAAAAAGGATGCACTTGTTGGCAATACCACCTGCGAGTATAATAAGGAAATATTTGCGTCTTTCAGCGCAGCTGCGGGCCCAAACAAAGCGTCCCCAGATGGCTGATGGCATATCATGAAATCCGCTTTTTGATTAAAACTGATTGCCGTTTTCATTGGATTAATTGCTTATAAGCGCATGAATGTAGAGCGGTTTGCTGTCCACTAAATTAATGAACTCTCCGAACACAGGCGGACAGAAGCACGGGCATCTCGTCGATTTAATCCTGTGTACACATGCGGAATAATCCTGTCTTATCTGCTCTGACTACATCTAAAACCTGTTGCTTGATCAGGGTTTAGCCACTTGCGGCAACTGGTCAGTTTCGCCAATCCGTGTGTGTTGAGTGTCCGCAGGTCTGTAACTGACATTTATTACAACATAAGCAGAGCATTGAAGTAAACACTCTGTTTTTTGATAGATGCATACCTCCTATGCGGGCGTTGTAGGCTATACCAACAATGCAGTGCGAGTTGTTGGCTACAGCAGCAACTTCACCTGCACATCGTGTCCCGTGCCTGAAAGAAAAAAGACACCTTCAGAAGTCACACAAAAAAAGTTTGATTAGAATTGTAATGATCCCAGTCTTGCTTCCCCTTTATTTCCTCACTGTATTCTGTCCTCCACACTGTTTATTAAAACTGTAAAGAGGGCAAAAAATTGTTAGTATTACCCGCTAAGTCACTGGATCTGTGATTTAAGTCTCATTGTCAACAGCCTACACTACATTGTAAAACAATGATAGTAATTCTAACTGTAAAAATGTGATAGTAAACACCTATGAATGGGTTAACAGCAAATTCCTGTACTACTGTATATACAAAGAAAAACAGTAAAATATCTAACCTTACATTTTGTAATTTTCCAGTAACTGTTAAATGTACCATTTATGAAAGTAAAAAGAACAAACTATCATATAATTCACAGTGAAAAACCATAAACTGTCATTTCCCATGTGTGACGCTTCACATTTGATGTTTTTTTATTATTATTATTATTATAATTTATAGTTTAATAATTAATAGTTTCTTTATAGTTTTCTTTTTATTATCAGGTATGTTCATTAGGGTTTTATGTTATATATTATGATGTTAAATTAATGTTTATTACATTATTTTTGTGTCTTTTGTATTTGTGCGCATGTGCATCCTCTATATTTACCTCAGCTTGTGGAAAAGCTACTTGTAAACTTCATGATTCATCATGTGTTTTTTCTTCTTTACCACCATTATTTTGAATGATGTCAGTATATGTTAAAAATACGAAGCATATTTAAGTAGCAACAGGGCCTTGCCAATTTAACAGATAACAGATTTTTATTTGATTTTTATAGTTTTTCTTAATCATTTTGGCATGTTTCAAAACATTCAAAAGTTCAAAAGAACTCCATGCTTTAAAACCTAGTTATTGTCTCAAACTAGTAATTGTAACATTTGGACCTAGGAAAGGTCAATGCTTTAGAAAAGGAAAAATAATACTTTATTCGAACAGTGAATGTTTAAATGAACACTTTTCATTCAACATAAATGTGTTGTATGCAAACAGAAAATTCACATTTGCTTGCTTATTCGTACACTCTACACACAACACATTCTTAAAAAATAAATACAAATGTATTTCTACAGAACTGCAGTAGCTGGTGCGCTATAGGGTTGTGTCGTTCCACCATGTTCCCATGTTCAAAAATGTTCGTGATAGTGCTTTCTATTTGAATATATTAGCAAAGCTGAATTTTCAGCATTTTAATTCCTCCAGTTTTGAGGGTCACATGATCCTTCAGAAATCATTGCAATATGCCTATCAGGAACATGCATTAAGAAAGTAAATAGATGTAGAAATTGAACTTTTTTCTATTTAATTTGGGTATAATTCCTAAAAACAAAAACTTTGTTTTGGACTCCAAAAGCAGCACATTTTGAAACTGATATGCCAGTCAATCCTCTGTCCACCACTGTCACAGCTGCAGGCTGCATTAGCAATGCATTAATTGCATTTTTATCTTCTGCACTGTTCACTCACTCTCATTCGCTCAGTGCACCTCTTTACCAAAGTCTCCTTTAATAGTTTTTTTCTTTGTCCTCACTCAATTAAGTTTCTGCTCCGGGAGGCAAGTTCCACACTTCAAAAATGAATTGAACATTGCATTGTTTTCCGTTTCAAATATCCTGATGAGTATTAACAAAACAGCGCTTTGAAGTTTCACCTCAGCTCTTGGCAGTTCATTCATAAACATGCGGCATGAGCAGAGAACAAGCGTTAAATCAGGTGCTTATCAAAGACAGAGACATTTTCAATTAAATTTACATCACACTCAATCCCACAGGATTGGATTGGTTTCAGTGCTTTGCCACAAAAAGCCTCTTCATTCTGTTGACAAGCAAAAATCGCACGAGTCCAGCATTTCGGCTTAATTTGCATTGCTCCAAATATCACAGCTTATGAGGAAGCAAGATCTTTCAAAACACTGCTGTATTTATTGTAGATCTCGTCCAAGAATTAGCCGGATCTACTCAAAATACCCCAGCAACCATTTGCGGCAATCATTCCTAGTCACATAATCAGACACAGTCTGTTTTATTAACTTAGGTGACAAAAATACTATTAGTGTGAGATTTTAGCACACAGATACAACGATCCATTCGCACGACCCGAGTTGGGCATTAAGTGACCTGGAAACTGCCTAGCAATCACCCAGAACACCCTAACAAGTGTCTAGCAACCAACCAGAGCAACCAAATAACATCCTAGCAATCATGTATAAATGTACATGTATTATTGCTTGAGTCTCAGGAAGTGTCCACATGAACCTATAAATTAAACGGCACAATGCATGTCCTTCAGGGTCTCATTTATGATTCTTTTCAAGGCAGTCTTTGAGGACATGATCAATAAAGATGCCCCAGTGTAAAGTCAACATCATAGGATGGATTTAAATGACCCAGTAAACACTAACAACTTCGCAACCATTTAGAAAATCTTAGCAACCTCCTAGCAAAGTCAATATACCTTTAAAACGTCAAATCTTTTATTTAAACTACAAAAAGGCTTCAATGACCTTCAAACTTAAAAAAACAACCTTCAAACTTTTTCAAGCAAACAGCTGTTTTTTATTATTTGACATTTGGTGTAGCTTCTAGCACATAAATTGTGTGCGTCTTGACCTTTGCAGGTCAAAAATAATGTTAAGATGTTCAGAACTCACTTCCTTCAACACAAGATCATTACGAAAGTCCCATTGGACTTATCTCACTGCTTAATGGATGGTTTTTCACTTATCCAAAGCCTGATAAATCAAAGCAAGACATGCACATGTTTGAAGCAAACGAGATGAGTTTAAGTCAAGCCGTGTGTTGAGGAGTCATTTTGAAGCCATCAGGACTCACTTGTTCTCGTTGCTGGAGTCGTATCGTGGGGTGGGGTCGTAGTCATTGCCATTCACATCGTAACTGGCAAGCTGATCCTAAATGATGGACAAAACACAATAAATAAACCAGTCGATGGACTGAGAATAAAATAAACCTATTATATTTTTCCACTGTAGTAATCTAAAATGCTAAAAACGATTAAATAACATTTTAACTAAAACTATTAAAAATATCTTTTATAAAATAACGCTCAATAAAATGCTTTTACAGCATTAAGATTAAAATAAACAATTAAGACTAAGCTCCTAAATTTATTCTTTTTATTTTATTTTATTTTAAAATAAACAATTAAGACTAAAATAACACTTACGAATGCATTTACAGAGATTACAGAAAGTTTATCTCACATAATTCTGAGCCAGATCCGGATGGTTCCTCTCAATACCATCATCCAAGATGGTGATGACCACATTTCGACCTGTGTAACCTCTCTGCCAGGCCGCAAGGATGTTCATTTCTGAACGACAGCGGCTGTTTTTATCACTACAGTGCTGGAAGACAATAAGAAATCATTAACATCAACGTACGTTCACTTGCAATCAGTTTCAGGCACGCATTTGACTTTGAAAAAAGGAAATATTGGAACATTAGAAACACAAGCCTTTATCACTTCGGTAACCTTATGACTCAATCTGTCTGTGAGGAAATATGTCACAGCAAGTGGCCACATGAACCTGTAAATTAAACAGGACGATTCATGTTTATTCAGCAGCAGAGAGTTGCGTGTCCTTCAGGGTCTCATTTATGATTCTTTTCAGCGCAGTCTTTGAGGGCACTATCAACAACGACGTCCCAGTGTGAAGTCAACATCAGAGGATGGATTGAAAACAGTCTCAGATACCTTTGTTAGCTTTGAGCAATATTAATCATGTGAATTCAAATAAACACACAATATGCTTTAATAATGCTTAAAAACATCAGCTCTACTAATGGATTAACCATTAATCGTGTAGTGTTTGATACTGATATACGAAGAACAAAAGAGTTTGCATAGACACTTCAATAAAACTAACAAGTTCTGAAGCCAACAATTAAGGAGTAACAATGAGAAGCTTGTTGAAATAATATCAGAAGTAACTAAAACAATCATTAAAGAGTGAAGAAGGATTTTATTCATGGAGTAACTTTACCCTGTAAATTTCATCAAAACTATCTTTATAACACAAAGAAAATCTACTCAGAAGAGATGCATGTAAAAGTAATGCAACATAATAATGCAATCAGATTCATTAACAATATCACAGTGAGAGCACAGTGGATCATTACCAGGGAATGTGTTTTTAAAATAAAAACTGAAAGAGTTGTTTATACCTTAATGGTGATGAGATTAAAGTCATATGACTGCCGTTTAGTTCATTTATATCTTAACTTTAGCTGTTTACTTCTAGCCATTGTATTTACCCATTAAAATTCATAAAAGTTGCATTCATTAGTGAAGATCATCATGATGAACAAAATATGTAGGTATCAAAAACTTCTGTTGGTCACAGAGCTTATTTTTGGCAATAAAAGGGATTCTTGATTCTATATAAAATGATGCTCATGACTGAAATTGACCCTGACTGATACCAGTGCTTTAGTGTGATTGTGTTCATTTCCTCTCAACATCACTGAACCTACAATATGAATTCATTTGTAATTCATAGCATCAAGCTTGTTAGAGAAACAAACTAGCGCACACATACACTACTTTCACACAGTTCGGTTTTTATGAGGCAAGGGCAGCGGAAACAGTCCTGCTATAAAACAAATAAAACAACAGGAGCTTCACAAACGAGCCTGTTTAATGAAGCACAAATCAGTGGCTCTTTTCTCCAGGAGTCACTGGAAATGAGGCGGTGATTCATTTGCAAAATCTCTTCATTAGAAAAAAAAGGGTCAAAAGGTAAGGATAGCGTAGATATGAAATACAGGGCATAATGTGTGAAATATCTACTAACAATGTACCACATGTTGGACCATTTGGGATCGTTGAAGTGGATGTAGCTCGGGTCACTCCTGGTGTGGCGTTTCACTCGTGACTTCACCACCTGCTGCTGCGCCCATTCAACCTGCAGAAAAAGCCAGGGTTACATTGACTCACATGAAAGACTAAACAGTTTATGCTCACCTTCATGCACATAAACATGTCTGCGAAATGCGCAGTCTGTTTTTAGTCACGCTCTTGCTTTTCCATTACGTGAGGCTTATGAAGTCATTGCATTTTGAGAACAAATGGGAATGTAGTCCTCCGAAACACGCTTTCCTAAATCCAGCCTGAAGAAGTCATATTGTCACAACATCCAAACCTTATGAATATCAACGTAAGTCTAAGGATTTTTTCACATTCCTATCCCTAAATATATAAAAGCAATGCTGCCGATTTAAGAATTCACTTAATAACAAGACTAGTACACTTGGATAGTGGAATCAATTAATTAGAGTGTGTGCTAGTGTGCCTTTATGACAATAGTCAAGGATGAAAGTGATCTTGTGCTTTCCATATCAATTAGAGCAACACCAAACACATTCAGATCCATCTAGATCTTTGTTTCCTTCCAGTTAAACCTGTTGTAAATAAAGGAATGCAGACTTCTAATTAGAAAAGTCACCCAGCCATGCCCGTAGATTTATTTGTCTTGTGGCAAATGCCCGAATTTGTTGTTCCCCTCAAAAGAGCTTAACTTCAGAATCACTAGTGCACTACGCTTTCTTGCTTTCATTAAAGAGGTCCAGAGGGAAAAGTAATGAAAATCACATATTGCAATAATTATGTCTTTCTCTGTTACAGTCCCAATGCTATAAATGCATGGGTTGTGTTGGGTTGGGAATAAAGAACCAGATCTTATTAAAATTTGGTTATATTAAATATATAAATAAATAAATAAACAAACAAACAAACAAGCAGAACCAAATGATTTATGACATTTAATAATTCTTGAATGTTTGGATCATACTGAACCACTAATGAATCTCCAGCAAGTCGTTTGGAGGCTGAATTGAACATCTTGAGAGAGAAAGGCTGGATGCAGCAAAAATGTTAATAAATAGACAATTATTCTTAAATGCAACATAAGCATATAGTTGTAGATGACCATTGTTGAATCTGGAAATTTATGAACAAATTATTAATATGAGCTGGTTCTTTTTAGTGAAATGGCTAATAAGACTTGGTTTGAATCAGTCTAACTCACGCAATGATTCAGTTAAATTGGTTATAACGGATATTTAGTACAAAGAGCTATTAGACAGATTTAAAAAAAATAAATGGTCTCTTAATAAATATAAGAAATATCATGAACACTGCATGTATTAGAGTTTAAAATTGTTTACATGAAGAATAGTATGTGACACTACTATGGCTGCAAATCAGCAGCTCATACTAACTAACAAGAAAATAAATGATGCTGTTCACTTGAATTGCAGTATGTATTGTATGTACAGTAGCACACAACGTATTATAAATTGGATAGTTCAATTGGATGATTTGAAAACGATATAACACTGATAAACACCTATGACTGCATATTCTACATCAATGCACCAAATCTCACTTTTTATAATACAATCTTTGGGCTGATGAAATCTATAACTTTATCTAAGAAAAGTTTATTATTATTGATACAGTAAATGTACAATACTATTCAATAGTTTGGGGTCATTAAGATTTTTAAATGTTTTAGAAAGAAGCCTCATATGCTCAGCAAAGCTATGTATATATTTGTTTAAATGTAATTTTTATATATTTTTAAATATTAACGGGGACACTTAATATTCAACAATTATTGATTTGACTGCACTGACACTATCGGATGAGAACTAAACAGAGCTGAACAATGACATCACTGTTTTCTCCAGAGCTGCTTTATAGATAAATGAACTAAATGAATAACTAATCATTTTAACTGAAATCAATCAACACTAAACTGGCTTAAGCTCGACAACTACACTCCTAGAACTGCTGTGCAGCAGAAACACACTTTGTTCCTGTTATCACTGTGAAGCTGCTTTGAAACATTTGGAAATGTATTGAAAGCAATCTGTATAAAGCTCTATAAAAATAAAGATACTTATTTATTCCTATGATGACAAAGTTGCATTTTGACTATCAGTACTTCAGTGTCACACGACCCTTCAGAAGTAATTCTAATACGCAATTTAAGAAACATTTCTAACTATTATTGTCAATGTTGAAAACAGACGGGATATTCTTTGATGATTATAAAGTTCAAAATAACAATTTATTTAAAATCGTAATCTTGTAATATTAGAAATGTTTACGATCACTTTTGATCTATTTAATGCATCTATGCTGAATACATTTATTAATTTCTTTAAAAAAAATATTTTAAACGATATTCCAATTCATTATTAAACCGTAGTGTCTTTTATCACAATGCAACAACATCAGATTGAACACGCCATGTCAGATATGAAAGATTGCATTTTCAGTTTCCTTTTATGAGGACCATAACAGATCTATTGGAAAAGCTTCTTTCTCTCTGTTCTTTTCAGCTTGACAGCCCTTTACTTGTGGTGACAAAACATTTTGCGCCGTCTCACATGGCCTCTGCCTGTGGCCTGACACTGATGAAATGGGTTATTGGGCATTTGCCACACCACACCATTTGTACACATGGCCTGTGGCAGGATATGATCAGAGGGCCTCTGTCAGATGCCCTCCAATAGACCTGGACTGTTTTATTGCTCCCGAGATGCCGGCTGTCGGGAGGAGATAATCTTCGCGGGTACGGGCGGCTTCCAAATCCTGGAAACAGCTTGACTTTGAATGCCTGGCTGCTCTGTCAAATGAAGTCTTGGACAAACACGGCTGCTCGTCATATTAATGCGTCCGGGACCAAAGTGATTTAATGTGCAAGACAGAGGACTTAACATCGGAGCATAGGAACCATCTGAAAGTAGGAGGGACACAATTGCATCAGAACGTAACAGCTTGGCTCATGAATATTCATCATGTAGTTATAATTAATATTCAACAGTAGTCCCAGTACTCCTACCTGATTTGCTGAGAAGCAAACAATGATAAATAGTCACTAGATGTAGTAGGATTGTAACATTTGTGCAGTGCCGACACAACTTTTTAGTTGTTTTATATGTCAAACTACAATTGATTTCATTTTCCAAGCAAAACAAAAGTTTTAAAATATATCCTAAACAGTGTCCTACCATATTATGGTTATACACCTCCTAAAAAAGGTTATTTTAGTTTAGTTTTGGTTAATTTTGATAGTGCATTAACCTGTCCCTTCATGGTTTTGCAATTGCAAGTATAAACTGAATTCAACCAACTGACGCATTAATTGCAATTGAAGACAATAATAATTTAAGCTGGAAAAAACAAATGAGCAAAAACAATTATACAACAATAGAGAGTGATATAACTGGTCAATTTTCAAAACATTTTAAATATACAGTAAGTAACTGTAAGTGACAGTAGTATAGATGTATCTATCACTATGTCTAACACAATTCAGTATTTTCAGCAAAGCAGAATTATGAATAGTTATATAATAGTGAGACCATTGCCTTTTGCAAATTAACACACACACAAAAATCCAGCAAATATCACCTCAATGTTTGGAAAAGATTGACTGCAACATGGGTCATTTTGGGCTGTAAAAATCTGTGATAAGTGCAAACTTCTGGTGGGAAAAAAGAAAAAATATCTACACATGGGACAAATCTATTGGATAAACATACTAAATTAAGTTTAGTTTACTAAAATCAAATCTTGGTTATAATTTATAATTTTGAGAAGTAAAACAAAAACAAACACTTTTTTTAAGAGAACGAGCGTTAGATTGTGAATAAACAGTGCTATATATTTTTTATTAATTGCTATTTTAAATTTTCAGTAATGATTTTGCAGTCATTGTACACAGAGGAGGGAGGAGGGTCCATCTGTGCTATTGTTTAATTATGCAATATTGAGCATTGAGTGCTTTTGCAACCCCAGGCTGAAAGTCACCCTGTTCACATTGCTGAAACAGAATAAGACTACAAAAATGACAACGTTAAAAGAAAAAAGATGCCATAACCAACCCCAAAAATAAAAATGTGGCCTCTTTGAGGATAGTTTAACTGACAACCATTATAAAAATGGTGTTGCATATTCAAGAAGTCATTTAAACATCTTTGGTTTAATTGTGATTTCATCGCTTATGACACAGGGGACAAATTGCTCTTGATGACACGTACGACACCTCAGAACCTCACCATACTGAAAGTAGTAACAACAACAAAATTTCAAATTCACAACAACACAGCATACTGCAGGACATGCAGACAAGGAAATGTGCTATGAATGCACCACTGCTACCATATTTAGCTGTAAATTTTAACTACCATCCCACCGGCATCACCAGGGTGTTTATGATTCAGCAGCGCAGACTACATCCGCTCTCGTGTCAGATGGCCTACACAGGGCCAATTTTGAGAAGTTTATAGCATGAAATGTTTTGTTTGAGGTCGTTTAGATAAACTAAATGAGACTTTTCATGAAGCTGCAAACTCTCATTTTAAGTTTTATGTTAGATAACCATTTAAAAATTTGGGGTCAGTAAGATTTCATGTCTTTGAAAGAAGACTCTTATCCTCACTAAGGCTGTATTTATTGTCATAAAATAGTAATATTGTAAAATATTATTCCAATTTAAATTATCTATTTTTGAAAGCATCATTTATTCATTTGAAAACAAAAAATTTTAATGGTACAGTGATCCCTCGTTTATCGCGGTTAATGGGGACCAGAACCCCCCGCGATAGGTGAAAATCCACGAAGTAGGTTTGGGAATTAGGAATTTTAAGTTAGGTTAGGAATTTCTGTATGTGTGTGTAGGTACCAGAATGTTTAAAATATATACTTTAAATATATTTTAATTAAATCTATTTAATTATAAAACCTTAATATTATACATTTACTCTCTCTCTCTCATACGATATGTATTATGGTGCTCTACACTCATCAATGACAGTATCTTGAGACTCCAGTAATGACAACGATGACAGACCTGCGCGGTTCAATGAATGATGATGACGATGGTGTTACTACACTGGTATAATGAGACCTTTAAATCAGTTCGGGAAGCGGATCGTTGTTGGATCGTCAACATTTGCTTCTGAGAGAGGCGAAGAGGCTCCCGCTCCACTTGTGCTCTCATTCGTCGATCTCGCGCAGGGAACCAATCACGTGTCTTGTCTGAGTGCCCGTGGGTGTGTACAAAGCCTCTGAGAGAGTTTCTCTCTTTGTCTGGTATCCTGGGAAACGATTTATCTCGAATCACGATAAAACAACGCTGCTTTTCGCAATATGGCTGCCGATATGGTGGTATTTTTTAACTTTTATTTTTCAATTAATATTTTAGAAAAATCGGCGATGAACTGAGGCCGCGAAACTAGAACTGCGAAGTGGCAAGGGATTACTGTAATATAAATAGTAAATATTTTGCACTTTGCAATTGCTTTCAAAAACTTGCAAGTATTTGAAATGCCATTCTTGACAATAGTGGAGTGTTTGGCTTACCTTTGGGTCCATGTGAATGAAGCTGTGAGCGCCTCTCATGGCGAAGGTAGATCTGCGTACCACCCTGCTGTGATGGAAATGGTAATGGTGCTCCAGTCCTCCGATCTACAGAACAAATAACCATGAAAATCAGCTAGGGAAATGACAGTCACACATTTGAGAAAGGCATGAAATTAACATTTATCAGAGAGCATTGAGTGGACAGAAATTGCATCTTGGCATCAATACTAACAGCAAGCATAGTATCCAGTATAAAAAGTTCTTGCACATAGATTGCTATTCCAGCCTCACAAAAAAACAAAGAGAATCTCAGTATATGGACATATGGCACACAGTGGGTGGTGCCATGGAAGGCGAAATCTAGTTGGCACATGCCTTCTGCCCTCAGCACTATCTATCACACACTGGCACTTCTGAGACAAATAGTAAAGTAAAGCTTCAGTATTTACTCACTCTCATGTTTTTCCAAACCGTATGCATTGCTGTTGTTTTTGTCAATAAGAGTGATTTTCCATAATTCAATAGCTTTGCACAGGAAACAGACAAAATTATGTAATAATTGAAAGTTCAGAATTAAAAATATAATTCTCCATCCAACATATTTAAACTATCACATCATAATACGCTTAGCATATTTTTATTGTACATGATGACATGATACGGAGAATGATGGAATAAAGTGTCATTTTGTTTTTCATTTGAAGTTTATAACTCTGGTGGAACATTTCAGTGGATAAAGAGAGAATAAATTGTATAACTTGTATGTACTATTTTAAGGCTTTTTCTGTGTTTGTGTATTTTGCATAGAGCTGATTGTATGCAAAATAATATATGGATAGTTTATCATGAAAGAAAGAAAGTCATACAGTTTTTGTACATAAGGCTGTGTAAAATAACTACATTTTCTTTTGGCATTAGCTATTCCTTTAAATACTGCGATGCCATGCAAATGTAATCTCGTAAATAAGGTTTTCTTTTGTAACAACTGAGAGGGTGTAATAGTAAATCTGCCTTTGCTAAAAATGTGGGGAAGAATCCATTCACATGAGTATATCTGTCTGTAAATAAACTCCATGTTTCTTTTTTCACTCATATTTATTCCCTTGCTGTCAAGACACACTGAGCAGAACTGAGATGTATGTAAAAGCATTAGATGGAAAAGAAGACTTAAAATAACCTTGAAAGACAACTTTGTCTGTGCTTTTAAAAAAGAAATGAAAGAGATCTGCCACTGTGATGGGGCATTGAACAACCAATCCCATCAAATCAAAGCGTCACAGAACAGAACATCTTGAAGCCTTGAGATAAGCAACCTCACTGAGACTGAATTCAAGGCATACTATGTAGACTGTTAATTTGAACAGATACCACCTCCGGATGTCCTAAGGCCCTTTAGTGCAAGAGAGAAGTGTATTGTATACTTGAGAAACAAGAGCTGAATAACGTGTTCAAACAACCCACAGTATGATTCCTCAAGTTCATGCGATGTAAACATGATTTTAAAAAAAAGTTCATTTAAGGATAGAGGGGCCGTTCTTTATGAATAAATGCACGTAAATCCCAAGACTCTTGCAGCATTTGGAAATCCTAGTGGCTATTTGATACTTGAAATTGTTAAAGGTGTAATACCACATATAAAATGATCTTACAACCTGAAGTATATCACTGAAATTTATGCTTTAAGCTATCACTCATGTGACAAGCCTAGACTATTAAACTATTGCAGTTTTACAGAAATGAAGATTGGGTTGTCTAATTCAGTGGCTAATGATGACATGATCCATATGAATCAGAAGTGGGAATACTCACTCAAGTTGAGATTTTCCATTTCCAACCTCAAAGCATTCCAACTCTCCCACCTCCTCTTGAAAATAACCAATTGAACGTTGTTTTAGTAGTAATTAGACTTTTAATTGATCGGCTGATCAATCTGCTCCCACTATACATGTAAAGTATTAGGAGGAGTAGGGACATTTTCATACTCATTAGCAAAATGACTGAATGACTTGGTCACAGATAGGGTTACACAGATAGGTAAAAAGAAGAAGGTCCAAATCATAAAATGCAAAGATATAATTGGACATAGTTAAGATAGCAACATGAACAAACTTATGAACTGAAGCCAATGACTGTACATTCAACCAAACTCTACATGCAAATGCATGTTGCACCTAATTTCTACCTAGTGACACATGGATAGTTCGCTTGATCTGCTTGTGCTTTAAACCACATGACTAAATCTAGTTATATTAAATACAGCATCACTTGCATAATTTGTGCCAATCAACAATAGATATTTGTGGTGATTTATTGGCTTCCATACCAATTAAAAACCATCAAAGTGCAAACGTACACTTAAATATTCCTATCAGTCAAGGTCAAAATAAGTTGGAGCTATATGCGACTTAGGGTACATTTCATTGTTTAATTAAGTTTAGCTTTAGTACTATAAACTACTTTGTTTGTTGGGTGTGACATATTGTGATATATTTATAAACCCAGGGTCCTGAATCAAATTACAGCACACTGATACATTTTTAACCATTACTTAAACCTTATTATATTGTTCCATGTTTCTTACTGTCCACACGGAGTAAGTAATCCTGCATATTAAGGTTTCTTGGAGGTTTATTTTATCGAGGTTGATTGGGCAACAGCAGCCAACCTGCATTAAAACCTGTATTGTTGTCTTGAAAACACCAAAACTGCAAAGGTGGGGGGCATTTCTCTAACACGTTTAAGGTTCCTGTTCTCTTCGACATTTGTACATCTCTTTCCTCGCTTGGCATAAACTAAACAAGCGAATGGCGTTAAAGTTGCCTACTATACTATACATAGCTAATGAATATTTAATTAGATAAGCGTCAAAGTAGTTGTTGATTGGTCCACTGTTACTAAACAGCTCTTCGTAGGATCCAGCACTGCGTTGTTTACATTTCGGTACGACTATTTTTCGCCGGCTGCCAGTTTTTGAATTACAACTGTGAATCACCGCGTGCAGGTTAAAAATACCTAAACGCAGAAGGAAAGCCCTGTGCAAAGTGTTTCAGTGCGTAATTGCTTGCATAATTTACGCATGACTTAACTTGTTGGGTTTTTCATAACGCTCGCATACCAATGAGACAGTATTCTCACAGACTTTCAACTGATTTAAATGACTTTCCCATCATTCACGCACTAGGTAACAAACACAAAAATATCCTTACCTGGCCCAAATTAGCAAAGCCATATTTTGAGGCGAGTTTATCAGCGTTTACTGGTCCTCCGGGGATCCGAACAGCCCAGTGATTGGTGTAAACGCGAGAAAGCGACGCTTGCCAAAGCCAAAAAGTTGACAAAACAAAACCAAGCAAGCAACGCATATTGCTCGTATATAGTCCAGCCTGGCAACTTTGCGGTAAATGAAACACGCACGATCGATCGCCTCAAAACACGAGCATCAAACCTTCAGTCCTGGCGCGCGATACATCCAAAACATAATTTAGTTACTCCTGCATTATTTACTCCCATTCAAAACACCGCATCCCTTCTCAACGCTTCATTTTTTGGAACTCAAGTTCAGTAAACCTGAAATATTGGTCGCGTTTCACGACAGATGGCACGCCAGCCAATATAAGTGTTGTGAGCCTATGGCAGAATGAGCGCGCGCTCCTATTGAGGTTTAGCAGCACGAGCTTATGGCCAAGGCTTGCATGCGCAAGTGTGTTAGATGGACGCCAATAAAAGGCGTTTATATTCAGACAAGTCGCGTGCAAGTAACTGAGATATGCAGATTCACAGCTCATATGTAATTCGCTTTGATCTCTAATGATGACTGACTAGAAGTAGGTACAAGTATTTAGTATCAGGTACCTACAAGTATTTTTCTAACTGTTGTTATAGAAGGGGGGAACCTCGTGTCTGGACACCTGTCAAAACGGGGTCCGTCTCCATCTCATATTTTAACCCAAATTTAAACTAAATAAAAAACTAAATAAGAAATTATATTTAGCTTACTTCAAAACATTTTTTAAGGCAAATACAATGCCTCCCTTCAATTCTCATTACTACAACATGATAAACAAATTAAAAAAAATAGAGAGAGAGAGAGTGTTTTATGTATATATAACTCTCTCTCTCTCTCTCTCTCTCTCTCTCTCTCTCTCTATATATATATATATATATATATATATATATAATTGTATTACTATATTTAATATATAATATAAACTAAATATATATATATATATATATATAATTGTATTACTATATTTAATATATAATATATAATATATATTATTTATATTTAATATAATATATTATATTTATTATATTTAATATTATATTGCATATATTTCAACACTTTTACCAATTTATATATATATATATATATATATAGTATATATTTCAACAGTTTTACCTATATATATATATATATATATATATATATATATATATATATATATATATATATATATAAATATATATATAGGTAAAACTGTTGAAATATATACAATATAATATATATATATATCAATTTTATTTTTATTTTTTACTCAGAACAAAAGCACTGATAGTGTATTCACAGCTAAGTTCTGTTTCAAAAACGGGGATATAATTCTCTTTTTCTACTTCTATCTCTACCATCTGTGCCTTCCCTGCGGAGTTAGAAAAAAGAAGACCAGACGCTCTCCGTTTCCACTTGTAAATGATCAGGATATCTCTGCTTATGAAAAGCAACACCATCTAAATTTAGACCCCATTCCCCAGATTCATTGTCAACACATTACATTTTACCAAACACGGAGAAGGGGTATTAACAGTAAGTGGCATGGCATCTTATGCACAGAAGCCATTGGCACATACAGTGGCACATCCGGTTATCATTGGCACGTGCTGTCATCTCAGCATAATCCCAATAATTTGGTTGAAGAGGAACTGTAAAAGGTGCACTATAACATTTTTTTAAAGTTGCTGCCTTACATTTTTTTAACTACAATCAACTTGGATTTTTAAGTCATTTCAACTTAAATTACATTACATTACATTATAACTTATCCAAAAAGTTGAAATTGCTTAACTGATTTTCATTTGAGTTAAAGAAATGTAAAACATATGTTATCATAATTTATTTATCATATATATATATATATATATATATATATATATAGATAGATAGATAGATAGATAGATAGATAGATAGATAGATAGATAGATAGATATATTACAGTACATAAAATCCTTTTTTTTACAATGTGGCTGCTGTTTCTGTGTAACTCTGCATAGCATGAAAGCTGCCGTGTGATGTCCGCGCAAATATACTTTGAAAGGCAGGTATGACATCATACCATTGCATTTGAACCGAATGTAATGATTGGACAAACATTTTATGGTCAACATAAAAACAAATCATTTACACTCTAGTTACATTATGAATTAGCATGAGTGATCAAGGTGTATTTAATATTTCATTTTTTTATATTTAAAAAGTACTGTTCACTTTCATAGTACAGTACTGTTTTTCTTTCATTTTTGTAAAAAAGTTATGCACTTATTTAAGTTATGTTTGTTTTCTCCAGCATCCATTTTACAAACAATCAGTTGATTAATCATTTATCGGCCAGCATGGATCTAATAATCAAACAATTATTTTGGTTGTCATATTGCATTAAGTTTTACTTAAAACCTAAAACTTGCTTTTTTAATTCAAAGAAAACAAAAATGGAAAAACAGTTAAAATCTAACACAGTCTTTCTGCTCAAACGGTGTATACATTTTTTTTATTTTTTTATTTTTTTTATTATTTTGCATGTACTTCCAATACTAAAGCGTGTTTATTTATTTATTTTAAATACTTTTCATACTTAAGTGCAATAAATATAAAATACTTTTAAAGTTTTACTCCAATAATATTCTAAATAGTGACTAACATCTACCAAAGTCATTTTCAGTGGCACATGCCACTCAAATACATAGGAACATAGCTGGCACATATTTTTCAAACATGTAGTCAGTTTTTGGAACATAAGAAAAGCGGCATATGCTAATATTTTCTATGCATACGATGCCATGCCACTTAATGTTAATAATGCTACTGGAGACATGCAGCCATAATGATACCCAAATAAGCCAACCGATAGGTCTTCTGATGTATATGACTCAGGTTCCTCCTTCAATTTAAGTCTTAAGAGATTTGTTTTGCCCATTTTATCATTCACCAGGTACAAATAATGGGTCAGATTGCTTAGAAAAGTAATAGCACACTTCTCCTTAACAAGCTGCAAGACACAAACTATGCAGAATGAGTTTGACTACTTGCTTATAGTGATGCTCACCACAGCAAACATCACTAATAAAACAAAAGGCGACCTGAAATGAGATTCTCCTGAGTAGCCGGAGAGCATTTTAAAGAACAATAAGCTCTGGTCTATACAGTGCTCGGCTCTATATATTCATAGCTGTCTTTAAACTCATGACCTCAGAAGATGTTTATAGGATAACAGCGCCGTGCAATCCTCCTTGAAATATTGTTGAGTATTATCTGTGATGTAAGCTATGCTTTAAAGGAAAACATTTCACAGTCTGGATTTATTTTATTGGTATTATATACGCCTGATCAGCTTCGTTCTTAGTTTGGGATCCCTGAAAAAGAAGTGCAGGTTTCTATTGAAAGATGTTGTTGTGTTGCAAGCGGTTCACCATGTGAGGCAGTCAGGCGTGAGTAAAAAAAAAAATGTTTAACATCAATGGAATGTTTTTATTGCACGAAAGTTTCTTTACAGTTGAAAGTGTTTTTCAAGATTACACAAGGTTTTTTAAGATTTGACCGTTCATTTACACAACAGCAGTGTTTGGGGTCACTTTTATCCAAAGCAACTTACATTGCATTCAAGGTACACATTGACATCCAGTTCTTGCTTTCCCTGGGAATCGAACCCATGATCTTGGCATTGCAAGCAGCGCATTCTGCTTTTTGAGATGCAGGAAAGCCAGGAAAGTCCATTATTGTTATTTAAAGGTACTCTAAAGATTATTTAAAAAATATATATGTATATGTATACGTATATTTTTTGGACAAATGTATTTTCTATGGTGTGTGTAACAGAGACAAGGGGCCTCCGAAGGTTTTGGTCCACAGCAGCACCCCTTCTCTGAATGTACCCGCGGTTGGAGGCGCAAAATGAAGTGACTGGATATTGTAATCCAAACATTTAGAGTTTATTCTAAGTGTCCAAAAACAAAACAAATAAATAAACCAATAAATAAACCAATGTCCCCAACGGTATGCAAATGTACATTTACATTTATGCATTTGGCAGACGCTTTTATCTAAAGTGTCTTACATTGCATTCAAATGTACATATTGAAATTCTAATCAGTTCTTGCTTTCCCTGGGATTCGAACCCATGACCTTGGCGTAATAAGCTGCAATGCTCTACAGTTTAAGCTTAGGCTGTAAATATTCAATATATTAATTTCTTTACTACTTTTTTAACTATTGCACATACAGACATTAAAACTACAGTTCAAATGATTTGCTTTTGTGATTCGTTTCCTTTCCCATTTCTAATCCCACACTGACTAGACACAAACACACACACACACACAGGCGTTTTCTGACTAGACACACGCACACAGGCGTTTTTGCAGCAATGCCACAAAACTGTTTTTGATTCCCCAAAGTACCATACAGTGAAAAGTTCTTTTAAAGAACCCTTTTTTTCTTAATGTTGTTACGTTCCTCGTTGATGTAGATGTTATTTTGTCTAGGAATGTTATAAGACGCAACAAAGAGGAATATCTTATATGTGCGTGTGAGCTCATTTGATTCTTCAAGCCGATCATTTGGCAGAGAGAGAAAAATTGCCAAGGCTTTTAGTGGTGGTACTGAGCATGTTTTTACTTGCTTACCGTGAGCAATGAAGGGGAATTATTGAGCATTGTGTCATTAGAAGTGTAGGCCTACTGTCATGCTCATTCTTAAAGTTCAGCTTTATCTCGAAAGGAAAGAACTGCGCTGTCACCTTTACCCAGATGTCCTTTGTGATTTGAAATAGGCCTGATATGACATTTCATTTACAGTTATTCATTCCGCAGACACCTTTATTCTTAAAAATGACAAAAACATGAGTAATTAATCTTAAAGAAGCTGTATAGCTAGGCTATATGAGAAATGCTGCAATACAAAGTTATAGTGACAAACTGTGAAACAACAGTAAAACTAAAACAGTTTTCTCACTTATTCCACCATCTTTGAATAGTTGTTTACTGAGCTTGTCACAGTGCATTATGGGATTGTCTTATTTGCAAATAATACATAAAATGAGGCGTCATACTCAGCAAAAAAAGAAACGGCCTCCAACTTTCAACTGTATTTTCTTCAGCACGATTTCTTATTATGTGTAAAAATTCGTATGAGCATAAAAAGATTCAACCTCATGCCTCATGCCTCTGCAGCATGTTGAAACAGATGATCAGGACCCTGGGCTTCTTTCTTCTGGTGTTTTTCAGAGTCAGTAGAAAGATGTCTTTAGGGTCCTAAAGACAAGTTATCGTAAATATGACCTAACTGTCCACTGTCTGTCCACAGGTGCATGTGCAATTATTGTTAATGGGTTATTGAACAAGAGTGAAAAAAAATTATTAAACACTTCCCAATAAAGATCTGAAAAGCTTCTTTGGTCTTTTTCCACACAAAAAAAAAAGTTTAAAAAAGTATCCCTGAAAAGGTACGTTTCTTTTTTTTGTAGAGTTGATATAGAAGGTAGCATATTCTCTTCCTTTTGGAAAAGCCTTTGCATCTGGAAGATAGGCTACCTTACAATGCTAATATGTTTTGAAATATTTAAAAAATATCATTTTCTAAGCTAAAGATTTTGGGATTCTCCATTTTTCTGACTTTGTGCTTCTGGTCCATATTGCACATGGTACATCTTAAATGCATGCACATCTTTATCCTGTATCATTTTCTTCTAAAAATCTCTTTAAACTCCAAATGGGGTGGTTGCATAATGTTTTTTTTTGCTGCCCACAGAGCAGAATTTGGCAGGTAGAGTTGGCTTGCGCTTCGCTCCGGAGAACTCGGCCAGCTGAATTTCTCATGATTTCTTCAGTGCTGGCAGGTATGTTAGTGTTAGAGGTTAACAGGTGGATAAGTCAATCTGTCACTAACATGTTTATCATATTGCTCTTTGCACAGTTGGACATTTTTCTGCATAAAGCTTCTTCTGTATGTGGCCATCACAGCTTTGCATAACCACTTTTTTTTTATTTTCACATTATAAGATTAAATACTAAATCCAATTCAGTGAGCTGAATTTCTCTGTGGTTTGACTATGATGACCTGTGTTATTTCATAACATACAACATCTCACATCTGTTGAACATCGTGATGGAAAAAAAGGCAGAAAGTTGAATGATTTGCCGCCAAAGTATATTTTCAGGTGGTAGTTGAAAAAAAAACTGCTTCGCTCACAACTATTGTTCTTTCAGGTTAGTAAATATGGAAACGATGTTTGAACCGTTGTATTACAAATACTTCTTATTGCCTCTTTTAAGATGAATCGCTTGTTGCATTCCTCACTTGTAAGTCACTTTGAATAAAATGTAAATGTAAATGGTGTCATTAAGAACAAAATATTAGTTCACTTTCAGAGGAGTGAAAGTAATATATCTCGAATTATTAAAACAAATCATGGAAAAGTTAGAAGCAGTATATAATATGCATCTAAAATATACTACAAATAATCTGTGTGTGTGTGTGTATGTATGTATGTATGTACGTATATATGTGTATATATACGTACGTATATATACACATATATATACACGTACGTATATATACACATATATATACACATATATATACACATATATATACACATATATATACACATATATATACACATATATACACACATATATATACACACATATATACACACACATATATACACACATATATACACACATATATATATACATACATATACCGGTATATATATATTTACACAGATTATTTGTAGCATATTTTTTGTATGTTTATGTAGTGAAAATATATGTAAATATATGTAATATACAATGAATGTATTTCATATCTTATATAAAATATTATCTAAGATTAAGTATCTTTTATTAAGTCTCAGACTTAATGAGAGTAACATCATATTAATATCAAATGAGTTCATATTAAATTAAAACCAAAAAACATCATTATGGATTTATTGTAAAATTATAGTCTGAGTAAACATTTGTCTTTTATATTCATTGCAATAAAATCTTTCTGATACATAATTGTATGATTTTTCAGGAAATTAAATTGTAACTATGTGAGAATGCTGCCACCTTCTGAACTTCTCGATGAAAAGCATTAAAGAAAGTGATTGAAATCATATACTGTACCTTATTATACTTCCAAAGCAGTGTGTATCACGTACTTATATATAATAGCATGTCTATGTCATGAATTAAATTTAGTCATGCAGTCTCAAAGATTTTGTTTTAAATCCAAAGACGTCTTTTTAGACCCAGATAAGCATGATTAAAGTTTCCCTAATTATTAGTGGTTGTGTACATTGACATGTACAAGACTAATACAAGACTTGCTTTCCCTGAATCTGAGACTTATTTGTCTTGCTAAAATTCAACCCAGCTTTCTTTGATTGGAGTCATTTGCAATGCGTTGCATAACATTGGCATCAGTTTTGTGAAGTCCCAGCACAACCTTGAGCCTTTCTTGGCACAAACCTAATCTTCATACAGATTAGTCCTAAATGAAGTTGCAAGTTGGCCGTGCCACCAGAGGGCTTTCCACAAGTTAATTAACTTCTGCAAACGAGGGGAAAATCCATAGGAGATGTCAAGCGAGGTCAAACAGCGATTATAATGGACATGAGATTGGGAATAAAATTTGTAAGCATGCCAAGTACCAAGTGCTTTTGACAAGTGTTTAGAGAAATCTGACGCAATGTGACACAAGGTCCCACCGCGGCTGGTGTTTTTTTTTTTTTTCTGGAAGCCTCCTGCTCCTTGGACCCTCTTTAAACTTATTTGTAGTTTGTCTGGGCAGCAGTACATACATGTCTGTGGTAACAGAGAGTCTTTTGAGTCAATCTGTTGGCCCTTGTGTTTGGACCTGAGGCCAGAATAAATTAAGAATGGGTTCCAGCGATCTATCTGATTCTAACCATCATGATTTGGGGGTCAAACCACTCATGTCTTAAACAGTTTGAACACTGCCAAACTGGCTGAAGAATAAAACCCTTGATTTTTTTTTTTCCCGTTCACACCGTTCCAGAATATATTTCTGGATTTTCTCATGCATATTATTAACTGATGTGTTCATTTATAAAGTTCATGAATATTGAAGGTCACTGTTCTGAATTTGTTTAAATCAGCACAGCAGATAATATATGTTTGCTTGATCATAGAGAATGTACAAATGGGTCATATAGAAATATTTTAAATTGGCCAGGAGTTAAACACAATGTGTTTTTCATATTAAAATGTAGGTTCAATGTTTACACATTTGCTAGATACTTTTATCACTTAAAAGTTATGTAGGCATTTTAAATGTCTTATAAACACTTTTGATCTGGTTGAAATTCTTTCCGTAATCCTATATGCAGTTATAGACAGAGAGTCACCGAGTGCTGCCAACAAACAGCAGCACCCTTTTACAGTTCCTCCTGAACCACATTGTCAACACGATCATTACCGAAATGAATTTGCTGCAGTCTGGTGGTACAACAAGTGCTCTTTTAGTTGTTTACGTTAGTTATTATTGTTACGTTAGTTATTACGTTAGTTATTATTCTCTCCTATGCATGACTCAAAATATCACGTTAAAGAAACAATATCGAAAAGAGAGGAAAAAAAAGAATGGGACAGAGCTTGTAATAAAACGAGAATCAACATTGGCTTGGCTTTTCTGAGATAGTGAGAACTGAGATTTGAAATGTAAAATCAAGAAGTAGATGGCATTTTTGTTACTCAAAAGATGTGTAAGAAATTTTTTAACAGATAAATTCCCACGTGTAGCTCTTTAACATTAACAGAGTTAATTGTAAAACGTTTATATTGTGAAGGGTCATTTCATTACATGATGTGTGTAGCTGAAATTTATTTTTATTTTTTAAGGAAGTTATGTGTAACAACAGTAACGTTTTTAGCTAGTCAACTTGAGATCATTTCCATCTAAGACGGTTATATCACATAAACCTTGAATGTCTTATGAGATTTTTTTTAAATAAGTGAAAAAAACATATTCATCCGCACATTCACATAGAGCCAAAGATCTACCAAAACAACTGCCAAAACAATGCTCTTTCGTAAAAAGCAAGTGATTTTTATTATTATTATTTGTTCACTTTTTTTTTTATTTCATAAGTATTTAATCTCAAACTGAAAAATTAACCGCCCAACGTGGGGCTCGAACCCACGACCCTGAGATTAAGAGTCTCATGCTCTACCGACTTAGCTAGCCGGGCTGCGTGAATAAGTACGGCCTCTAGGTCAATCGTTTGCGCCATTACCGAAGAGAAGAGATTTGAAAGTTTATCCGTTAAGAACAAACGCGAAATAATGGTGTATTATTAATATTGGGGTAGATATTGGGGTAACACTTTTATATTTGCAGCTCTGTCACACGACAAAACATCACAATCTGCATTCGTCTAATTCTTGTCATCTTTGAAAACGAATTGTTTACAACAAGGCCGTTTACAAGGCAGAGTTTCCACATCTAACAACTTTTATTAAAGTTGACCGCAAAGCATTTACACTTTTTAATTTAGTCACGTAAGACTTTAGAAAGCTTGTTTCCGCCACGAAAAAAACCCAGAAAAAACAGGACAGACCTACCCCAGGACAAACATCGCTTTGGGGCAATGTCCTGAACAGAGGGGAGAGAGGTCGCAATGCTCTTCTCTGCCGTTCTTACCACTCTTCATGCATAATATTAGGGCTTAGATCATATTTCTTCCATTTCCCATGATATGAAGTCCTTTGGTTTGTGGTTTGATAGTATCACCGTCTCTGTGGCGCAATCGGTTAGCGCGTTCGGCTGTTAACCGAAAGGTTGGTGGTTCGAGCCCACCCAGGGACGCATACCTTTTTTGAATTGAATTGCGAGAAATTGTACAGCACATCCCAATTAAGAGTAGCTCAGTCAGTTTACTTTATGCATGGGGGAAGTGACCTTATTAAGCACACCCACATCTATGTTTTCTTATAGATACTGAAACAGACTTCAATTAACAGTACTATTAAATCAAATATTTCCTCATTTGAACATGTGAACATGTGAACATCATTAACTGGTAAACTGGTTTTTACTTGACTTTTTAGCATTAAATGTCTTAAGGCTTATAAAGAATGTGCTCCAAATGCAGTACCATCCAGCACCATCCCATATTTTAGTCCCTTATAGTCCTTACAATTAAATTGTTTCTGTCGTGGCAAATCAGCTGTCTAAGTATTTGTGATTCTAATGTTAGAGGTATGTTTTAAAAATGTAGTCGTGGTATTGTTATAGTAATTTTGTAATGTTGTCAATATCCAGTTTGTCTCCTTTCAGTTTTACATATTCAATCTCAAGAATTTTCTGCTCATAACTCTAAAGGCATGTCATTATATTCCTCCAAACTGGGTGGAGGTTCTGTTGCGAACCCAGAGGCTCTAGAAATGATTTAGTGCAACCTTAAAATGGACATAAGCCTTGAACTTTGACCAATATACAAAACATTTAAAAATGCTGTTTGGTGACTTGCTGTATTATCTGTGTCAGGAATCACATGGCAACATGAAATTAAAGTCAAAGTTGCGATATATTTGTACCCTACGTAATCTACGTCATCCCTCCCTGCTCCCCCTCCTCTAAAATTTTATTTTATATCACAGGAATCCTTATATACTATAATTTTCTCTGTGTGTGTGTGTGTCTCTATAGCAATTAAAAAATGTTTTTTTCCATTGTTATTAGCACTAATAAGTAAGTCTTTTAGAGGGCCAGAACGGATTAATTTTTTCTGTTATTTCTTATGGGAAAAAAATTATTCGAGATACGAGCAACTCGAGTTACGAGCTCTGTCCTGGAATGAATTATGCTCGTATCTCAAGGTATTACTGTATATTCACATACTGCTCCAGTTGAGAGTTTCGATCTTATCTGTTCACCACTGAAATCATTTACTGTAAATCATCTGCTCTCTGCCATAACTGATGCTTACCAGTCCCTGTGTTTGTAAGTACAAGGACTGGCATGAGTTTATAGTGTTTATAGTTTACGTATAAAAGAGTGATAGAGCGAGATAGTGATCTCAGGTGAATTTCAGTTCTAGGATTAAAAAAAATTGATGGTTATGACGGTCCCACTTTGAATGTATAATTCTCTAATCTGCTCTGTTATTGTGTCTCTAGACCGGAGCAGATTGTACACGCACTGTGGCGTTCGTGTGACACTAACATGAAACCAGACTTCATTCACCCCAATGGAAAGCATAATTTAACGCGGGGGACTTTAACGCTTTATTTTTTTACCCATCATTTCACCATAGCTATATATAGTTTCCTGTACCTCAAACAGTAGCGCGTGGCTCTTGCTAACGCCAAGGTCATGGGTTTGATTCCCAGGGAACGCAAGAACTGATTACAATGTTAATGTAGATCTTGAATGCAGTAAATGCATCACACCCCATCTTCCAGTCTAAAGGAATAGAGCTCATGAATGGTTAATGCTGATTAACGCAGATACTTCAACAAGAAGATACTTCACCAGTGAGAAACCTTTTGGGACACCCATTTCTCCAACCTTCTTCTACACCTGGCTTGCCTTTAGCTCTATTTTTAGATGTACACTCGCGGTCTTCCCTTCAGGGGAATTCCCACCGCCATTTTGAAGTGCATTCAACTTTAAGTTAACTTAACTTGTAGCTACCTTAACCTGGCTTTTTTTCACATAGTTTTTTGTTTGTGTAATTTATTTTTACATTTAATATAAATATATTTCATTTTGTTTATATTTAATTTAATCAGTTTAAACACATTGCAAAGATTCCAACAGTAATGGACACTCGTGCAACGTAAGCAATGACATCAATCGGAGTGAATGAGACAGAGGGAAGTAAGCAAGAGAAGCCCAGAATTTTTTTATTACAAAACAACCCCATCTCCTTTTCACAGCCTCTCTTGCATACTTCCCATGGCACTGCTCTGAATAAGGTCTATTTGTGTTTATAGATTTGTTACATGCTCGCTTCAGAACTGCTGTATTTTTTCTCTTTGCTTAGTTTTTTTTTTTTTGGTTTATGCAATTACTGCAATTAATTTGTATAATTTACTTTTGCCATGAACTCCGATGCTGACATGGCATTAAATAAAACCATTCAATACATGTTCGCTTCAGAGGGTTGGTCTAAATAGAATAACTATGATGACAAAGAAACATCAAAAAAGGAGAGTAATTTAGTATGCATACCTAAAGTATTTGAGATTCTAATGTTAGAGGTATGTTTTAAAAATATAGTCGTGGTATTGTTATAGTAATTTTGTAATGTTGTCAATATCCAGTTTGTCTCCTTTCAGTTTTACATATTCAAACTCAATAATTTTCTGCTCATAACTCTAAAGGCATGTCATTATATTCCTCCAAACTGGGTGGAGGTTCTGTTGCGAACCCAGAGGCTCTAGAAATGATTTAGTGCAACCTTAAAATGGACATAAGCCTTGAACTTTGACCAATATACAAAACATTTAAAAATGTTTAAAACATTTAAAACATGATATTAAAGTCAAGCACTTGTTCACAAATGCTTTGTGTTTTTCTTTGGATTGTTCTTTATATTGGACTTGATATTGAACTTTCATGCATTAAGCATTTTTAAATACCTTTATTGCTCAAGGTCCGAGGCTTATGTCCATTTTAAGGTCAGCTTTATGTGATCATTTTAAATCCAACTACTTTTTTTCTTCTTCTGGGCATATCAAAAGTAGTTTGAAAACCTTATATTTGTTCATTTTAGGGTTATAGGTAACTGAGACTAAATCTAAAAGTCAATTCTCAATAAGTCAAAAAATAGAAAGGCATCCCTTTGTGTCTTGTTTTGAACTTTTCTCAAAGGTTTAAAACTGTAGATGTCTAACCTTCTCGGGTCATTGTTTACCCATAAATTCATACATAAGAATTGTTCTTTCAGATAGTTTTCTCACTTCCTGTCATTTCCACATTTGTGCAACATGTAGTTCCACATTTTATTTCTTTGTTTTGTTTTAATGGTGTGCATCTCAAAACAAAACAACTCAGAGATTTATTGTAAGATATGTCAAGTTGTTTTTGAAACACTTTCGATCTTATCTGTTCACCACTGACATCATTTACTGTAAATCATCTGCTCTCTGCTATAGCTGATGCTTATCAGTGGTTGTGTTTGTAAGTACAAGGATGGCATGAGTTTATAGTGTTTATAGTTTAAGTATAAAAGAGCGATGGAACGTTTCAGTTCCTGGTTTACCTGGGATCAACCTTTGTAAGACCCTTAACCTTTACCAAAAAAACAACAACCGATGGTTACGACAGTCTTCTCTGTTTTACAAATGAAACATTTACAACTGCTTTATGGAGATCAGTAGCTAACCATGTTTTTCCAGCAGAATGCAATAAAGTTTTAAACAGAATTCTGCTTTTCAGACCTGTACTGTATATATCTTGAATGACACAAAAGGAAAATGCAGTAGTTATTGTCTGTAAACAGTTTTGCTTACAGTAAAAGCAAAGATTATTTCTCAAACATAAAAGGTTAACGGAGAGATTTTCAGACGTTTGATGCCAAGGACGCTAAAATTTGTTCCAGCTATATATTTTTATAGAAAACTTGTTTACAATGAGAGAAATATATTAAGTGTAATATAAAGATGAGGGGAAACACTGGACAAATGGCCAGTCCACCACAGAAAGACAACACATTGTTTCTGGAATTAAATAATTGCCTTTTTTATTGTATTCAAGTCAATTAAAATATCTGTTATCAATTATATCAATTAAGTTGAGCTTGTATTTTATTTTTGTATAATGCTGGACAGTATAAACCTGAAAGAAATCTGAACAAAAGTGTATTAAAAAAAAAAGTTTATTCCATTATATAACATGCAAGTAGTTTATGAATAACCCTTCATCGTAATTTCACATTTAGTTTGTGATTCACATTTTTATCAAGTAACAGTCAAAACAATATAATAAAGAACATTATATAATATAAAAATGCTGTAGCAATAAACACTTCACAATAATGAAGAAGAGTACAAAGTGAATTTTGAGCGAGCATGTGTCAAATATTCAGTAAAATGTATGTGCCTGAGGTAATCAGGCAACAAAACTGTTTGGTGGCATTCTGGAAAAAATCATAACAATGTTTGCAATGTCACTTACATCATAAACTACAGTTGTAATGTCTGTTACATTTGAGATGCATTTTAATACAGTGTATCAGTGACGATGATGATATGCAGAGCAAGGTCTGGAAAATATCTACACTAGGACAGCTGTCTCATCTGACTCCAGTGGCTCTTGGCTTGCAGGTCCTCCATTCTCAAGGCTTCTCAACGGCAAACCGGTGTCCATAACAGGTGGGCTGCATGGCACATCTATGCCCAATTCCTGTGAAGGGGATGTATTGCAAATTTCAAACAAGACTTCAAATTTATTCTCTGAATCTCCAGACTCTTGCCAAATCAGGAGTTCATATCTTCCGAAGCGGAGGAGCACCCTGTCATTGAGCTCCGCTCTTTCGAGGTATCTCAGTTCAGACCCACCGACCACGAGTTTGACCTTCTGGCTCATGTTCTGGATCATGAAGCTCATGAAAGATTTGCCGGCTTTCCTGTACGCCTGTATGGAGAGCTGTTTTCTGGAGACAGTGGTGTCATTTAGGACAAAGATGCAGGTTTCTCCATCACGGCCAAGCCTCAGTGGGTCTTCAGCGTCCATTACATAGGGTTGATTTAGCGGCAGGTTTTGGAAGAGCGGACGACTGGCTTGATTAGGGTGGTAGAGATGGACATGAAGACACGTGAGCAGTTCTTCAGTTTCCAGTTTGCTATTGACATTCATTCTGGGAGACAGTTGGAGCCGAAAGAGTATCCGTATGGTTAAATTCCCCAGCTGATAGTTAAGATCTAAGAAAAACAAAACAACCCATGGGTTAGTTCACTAAGCAACAGTTGGGAATATTATGAACTAAAGTGAGGGTTAACCGATTCATAGCACAAGCAACACTTTAACTCTAAAGTAAATATCTAAAGTAAAGGCCGCTCACCTTCAGAAGCCGATGCAACGATCACCAACTAACGGGCAGAATGATGATGAAAACAAAGAGGGAATTTGCTATGAGGCGCTTGAAATCCAACACCCCTTTCAACTTAGAACACGTGACTCACAAAAACCCCAGAGTTGCGTAACTGATTTCTATGCTTTCGCTATCTCTTGCAATGTTTTAAAATGAAAAAATGTCCCATGATTTCCCTGGAGACGCTAAGCTCGCTTTATTAGCGTTACGATGAAAAATAACAATTGAGTTGAATAAAGTTGGTGGCTTAAAGCTTAAAAGTGCTAAGACTTAAACACGACCGAAAAGTATCAGTCACTCCCAAAACAAAACCTTATGACAAATCCATAAAACCACAAGGAAAGGAAGCTGACGAGACTCGAAGACGCTTTTCCAGGAAGAGCGTATCGATTGCATAGTTTCGTCACAACAAAATAACGCTCTTTTTGAGTAATAAATAACTTTTAGAAAAGCAGTCCCAAAGACACGTTATGATAACTGCTCTTACTTTACATATCATATACTGAAATGTTTGATTAATATGAGCTTTTATTAAAGCCTAGTGTCCTAGTGTCAAATCAATGATTAGCATATCAAATCAATGTTTTTCTGTATTTTGATTGAACTTCTCACACCTTTATTTATATCTGATTAAAGCAATATTGATTTAAATACTCCTTAACATCAGGCATGTTTTTGTGGTGAACACTGACCAATCAGAGAAGCAGACGGATGTGGAAAGACTTGTTTGAGTGGTATGAAAATGTATTGTTTTGGAGACTTCTCTTGTAAAATAATAATTAAAAAATTCCTGAGATCTTTTTGTGACTCTATTGCTCTTTAAAAAAAAAGTATTATTCCCAGACTGCTACTATGAGGGTAGGGGGCAGTCTTGGCCCAATGGTTAGAGAGAGTCCGACTAGAAAACCAAAGGTTTGATTTTCAGAACCAGCAGAAAATGATTGAGGTGCCCTTGAGCAAATGCAGAGGACAATTTTTGTGTATGGGTTACCCTACCTGGCCTTCACATGTCGGCTTAAACAAAAAAAGTAGCTTGTCTACTAGAAAGGCTACACTGTTGACTACTGGTTTGCGTCGATTCCCTAAGATTTGAATATAATTCACTTGAAGGATGTAAAAAAAATGAATCAGTGAATATTCATTTTAGAACATAATACTCACATACACTGTACTTAATAAAAAAGGTCAATGATTTAATTCTGCTAATGTCTGACTGTTTAGGTTAATAGCGACACCACTTGGCGTTTCAGAGAAGACCAGACACCAAGTGGAGCACAATGCTGTTCTTGAACATTATTTCAATACAAAGTCCAAAAAAACACAGGACAGGTAACGTGTTCTCCTCTCACTTAACATATCACTCTGAACTTCAGATCTCATCCGATTTAAAGTGTCCCGTGCTCATGGGGGAGCATCACTGTTTAAGACGTCATTTAAGGCAACTTCACGTCACTTATATGTTCCTGCATTAAATGCTGCCATTCCTCTGATTAACTGACCCCACTCCACTCAATATCAACTGCGTTGTATAGAAATGTGTGCACGTTATTTCTTTTGTCCAATAAAGTTACCACATTTGATTTCCCTCTAGTCTCTGTTATGCTATGCAGTATTTGAATATAAACTTCATTCCTTGTAGACTGTTGTAGGTGTTAAAATATAGCAATAATTTAATTTAAATTAATTAACCATAGGCATACAAACCGATAAATAATGCATTCAACACATATACACTAAACGAAGAAATATAATCCATTAAAAACTGTTGTTTTCATTTTCCGCAGATAGATACAGTATTCTAGCTCGTCGTTCTCCGCGTGATCCACATCCTTACATTTGATTGGTTTATTCAGTCGTGTGGGCGGGGCTAAGAAGGTATATTACTGAATGGCCCACCCTGTTCCTCATTGTGGTGCGAAACGGGCGGTGAGTATTTTTCGTCGTGTTTTTGACCTTTACAAAGTCAATTTTAGGTTTTATGTTAACACGCGGTATTACTTCATTTTAGATGTCGATAGCGTTTATATGGTGTGTAGAAACTCTGGGAATTGGTAACATGTAAAAGTCTTACTTATCTCGGCTCTTAACGACCGCTCGGCTGCTAAGCTAACGCTGTTAGCGTATTCAAACGTAGCAGCAGATATAAGGTTTTCTCTTTGCTCGCCGAGCACGTAAGTCGACGATTATTTGCTGTATTCATATTATCACGACTGTTAGTGTTTTTACGAACATTTGTATATCAAAGAACGTGCCGTAATTTAACGGTTTGTTTAGACTTGCTAGTCAGTTAGCATTAAGTAATCACACGAGGCCGTGGCCTATTTAATGTGAGTATTTGTCGTGTTACGAAAATGTATTTTTTTAAACTTTACTACGTAACGATTTTCTTTGTCTTGTCTATATTTGCATATGTGTAGGGGAAAACATCTGAAGTATTTGCATAAACTGGTTTTACTTGATTGGCTTCTCGTGAAGTCCGTGGTTTCGATTTTCGCTTCATTCTTACGCGTTAATTCTTAAACCATTGCCCATTACATAACTTTGTTTTGCGTTGCGGGTAAGTCATTGCAATGTATTTTATTACAGTGTGTTTCAGGGTCTGCATACCACAGCAAAGATGGTGAAGATCTTCATTGGAAACCTGCCTCAACAGGCAGAAGCAGAAGAAATTAAGGCTCTGTTTACTCAGTATGGAACGGTCACTGAGTGTGCCATTATCAAAAACTTTGCCTTTGTCCATATGGATGATCGCAAGAGTGCAACGAAGGCCATCCGAAACCTTCATTTGTACAAGCTGCATGGAACACCAATCAACGTTGAAGCGAGTCGGGGGAAGAACCAGGGCCCGGTGAAGCTTCACGTTGCCAATGTGGAGAAAGGAACCGATGAAGAGCTCAGAGCGCTGTTCGAAGAGTATGGCAGTGTTACAGAATGCGCCATCATCAAGAACTTTGCCTTCGTACACATGAGTAACTCTGATGAGGCCATGGATGCAATCAAGGGGTTGGACAACTCTGACTTCCAAGGTATAAAGCTTTTTTTCCTCCCTCTTTTAATTTTGGACGGTATTGTCTAATTCTAATGCATCCAATGTTTTTGCACTTGCAGGAAAACGAATTCATGTGCAGATTTCAAAGAGTCGACCAAGAGGCGAGGAGGAAGAAGGTGGCTATGGCCCCCCAGATGGTGGCTATTGGCCACCCCGTTTCCCTGGAGATCGACCCGAGCCCCCTGGTTATCCTAGGGGACGCTTTGGGTACCCCCCTGGACCCCCTCCACCACCACCCCCTCCCCCCAGACGGCCCCCATACGCAGAGCGTGCGGCACCAACATACGAGCGCGAACGTGGTGTGGTCGACTATTATGAGAAGTACCGCGCTCGCCCCTATGGCGTCTCCTCGTATGAGGAACGTCGTCCGGGTGCCATCCCCCCTCCCCCTCCGCCCCCATCTGGCATTATGAGAGAGCGACTGGCTGGCAACGGCCTCGACCCCTATGAGCGGCGCCCCCTCCCACCCCCACCGTCCTCGTTCTATGCTCGAGACCGCAGTCCCATCAGACGTGCTCCTCCTGCCCCACCGGCTCCTGCCGGGAATGGTTACTCGTACGAGCGATCTCGTCTCTCCCCTCTCTCCATGTCTCGGACCCCGATGTACAGCATGCCTCGGCCCAGAGACCCCTATGCTGACAGGCCGGCGCCACCTCCACCTCCTGCGCGCTACTCGTATTAAAGTGCACCCCTGCGCTTTCGTAACCCAAGGTGAGAATAGGTCCCGCAACCCAAAAATGAGCTCTAAAATGCCCTCTTAATTTAGAATCCAGAATTTACGTACTTGGCCTGTTGTGCGTGTGGTGTAATTGATGCGCTAGCAGCTGTACCGTTAACTTTGTATCAAAGTACCTGGATCGTAAATTTTTAGTGGCCTTACTGTCTTAAAGTACTGCTCGATCAACACTGAACTTCGTATCGAAGTGTTTAGATTGACCGTTTTGTGTGTATATATAAAGATCTCACTTCGCATAAATCAAGTAGACTGCATACAAATCTTTCTTTGATCTTGGCTTGTCGATTCAATAATGCCAGATGGCACTACAGCCGTTTGACTCATGTGGTTTGCTTTCTTTCCAGGTGTAAATTATTCAACAAGATCGTCGTCGTCGTTGTCTCCAGGTGCACGTGCCGCGATGCGTCTTTGTCTGCCAGAGCGCGTTTCGTTCGCCTGCGCACCATAGTGGAAGAGTTCTGTTGCGGACTGCACATTCTATAAAACAACCGCTTTTACACGCTTAAAATCGTCCTCATGCTAAATTGTCAACTCTGCTTTTCTTTTTTTTTTGCCTTGTTTTTATTGTTTAGCATTTGATAGTTGAGTAAAGCACTGAGCCAGATTTACATAAATTAGGTTAACTTGGTGGTTTGGTTGAGACTTAAAGGAACGCATATAAAAAGTCTTCTTTCAAAGAACACTTCAATGTATCACTGTACCTTTTTATCTTTAAAATTTTGAATGATCTTATCGTTTGTTGTTAAACGACTGTAACAAGCGCTGACAATTTATTTAGTACCAAAATTACATTTCTGTAAAGGTTTTTTTTCCCTCTCTCCTTTAAGCCTTTTGTTAGTGCGGCATGCAAGAATACAATCTCCGCAGCAATAATAAATCTTTCCGTCTACTGGCTTTATTGAAATTGTGCTGTAGTGTGCATTTTAATTGCAGAAAATCGCAGTTCAAGGACTTTGTATTTTTCTTTTTTCATAGCAACATTTGAAAGTTTTAATAAAAAGACTGGAAACTGGTTCGTCGTTTTGCTTTTCTTGCCATTCTATTAAACTTAACTTGCCTAAGTAGGCATAAAAGTAACCATGTAGCCTGGAGGTTTGCATAAATTCGCTGTATTAGCCACAACATCTGGCTCCCTAGCTTAGCATTACGGAGAATGCAACTGCTTCTGCGGCGAAATGAAAGCGATTACTTCGTCTTCAAGGCTATTCTTTGGCCTCAAATCATTCCTGGTCGGCCCAAATAATCATTTTGGTTCACTAAGTAGGTACACTTCCCAATATTTCCTTAAACAATGAGTGATCCCTTTTTAAGTTTGAGAATGATTGTTCCAGGTAAGTCACTTGATGCATCTAGTTTCTTTACCACTCCGCATGCCTCATCACTTCATTTTAAGGTGTGTCTTTACTACTTAGATTGCAGCAACTGTACAGACTGAATTTGTATTACAGTGACACTCATTTAAATCAGAATGATCTCATGACTATGGGTAAGTTTTTATATTGAAGGTTAACTTGCAGTTTTCGCTTATATCTTTGTCATGTACAAAATTTACAATAAAGTATAATGTAAGTGTAATAATGGCTGTTCTTTAATTTTCCTGTGGGACAAAATACATGTGCCTCTTCCAGCAGACTTGAAGTTTTTCACTTTGCAGACACACAATGTATTTAAAATGGATGGACTTTCAGTAAATCAATAAAGCTTGTTTTCCCCCCTGCTTAAACTACTGGTTGTTCATTTTTAAATCGAAGACTAGCAGTTGTGTGTGAGGGCGGATGTGTTTTCTATAGTCAGTACGTTTAAATGCCAAGTTAATTGAAAATGACTGTTTTTACAATTAGGTACACAAATGCATTAGTAATGTTTGGCCATACATACAATAATGTTATGCATCCATAGTTTGACGACGACTTTAAATAAAAAGCTAGCAAGAAAAAAGGTTTAATACAGAGAACACGTTACGTAATGCAAGGTTTGTATGAATTCGCTATATAATTCATTGTAGTATAATTTCATTAATGATTCGTTAATATAGATTATTTTATGATTATTTTAATATCTTGTCTTCACACTCGGTGAGTTTGCTGAAACGCTATGCTCTGAACGCGAGTTTTGTTTTGCTCGTGGACAGGAAGTGCTGATGGTGACGGCGGGTGGCTCCATTTTAGGATTCATTCATCTTTACAGGCAGTGAGATTACGTGCCCGCTACGGTAAGGCAACGATATTCCTGCGCAATCAACCTTATATCAAACGAGTGCTATCGATTAGATTTCACACGAAAGTTATGCGGAGTGCTATAATTTCGTATTATAGTACTAGATTTTATAATACGGCGACGTCTACTTCGGGTAACTTTATATAGTCGGGCTAACTTAGCTTCGCACCATTGGCCTACAACTCTTAAAATAAAATAGAAGCACTTATCGGCCTTACTTAGTCGTGTATCGGGTCTTAAATACTTACTTTAACGATGCTAATAAAACGTACGGGGTTTAATTCGTTCGGTGTGACGGTCACGCGGATACGTGGCCTTGCAACGCGAGTTATTTCAACTGCGCCATGAAGTCCAAAACTGAACCTGGACTCCCACTTTACGCACATTTATCCGCGCGCAGCTTTTTAGCGCTGAGTTGTACGTGAATAATTCTGGCACGCAGCCCCACCATCTACGTTAAAACTCGGACGGGATTAGGCTGTCGATGGTTTTGTAGGCCAACACAGCAGTGATGTAGGGAAACATCTGTTGATATAACGTGCATTTCGAAACTATGCTCCCTCTGTCCAGGAATAAACGGCAATAAAGATGGTTAAGATCTTTGTTGGCAACCTATCTTCAAGCACGACCGCGGAAGATCTGCGCACTCTTTTTTCCGAGTATGGCAAAGTAAAAGAATGTGATGTCCTGAAAAATTATGGCTTTGTGCACATGGAAGGTAAGCAGGAGGCTGAAGAGGCTATCCGCAAACTCCACCATCACGAGCTGAAAGGACAAGCCATAAATGTGGAAATGAGCAAAGGGAAACCGAGGGGCTCCACCAAGCTGCATGTGAGCAACATCTGCAGTGGCTGCACCAATCAGGAGCTACGGGCCAAGTTTGAGGAGTATGGCCCTGTGGTTGAGTGTGACATAGTGAAGGACTATGCCTTTGTTCACATGGAGAGAATGGAGGATGCCATGGAGGCCATCAGTGGGCTGGATAACACGAGCTTCCAAGGTGAACATTAACCTTGAAACGACGAAATCCATGATTATCCAGGGTTGCATTTTACTCCTTAAATGTAGACATCTTTTTTCTAGCATGGGAGGAATGTACTGCCCCTTCAGAAGTTATTTGTAATTGCTAAACAGAAGCAATTTTCTAGTCAGTTGGCAGTGTACATCATATTTACTAATATTAAAGGGATAGTTCACTCAACAATGCAAACTCTGTCATTTACAGACCCTCATGTCGTTCCAAACCCATACAACTTTTGATAAATGTAAAATATTTTAATAAAGAGACTTCTATCCTTCCATGTAAACCGTTCTGAACAGAGACAATCGCTTTATCCGCCTTACTTTGCAACTCTTAAGTAAGCTATTTTCTGTGAATGTGCAAGTCTTCAGATTCATTAGCCGCTACACGCAAATAAGTAGAAAACAAAGTGCGGTAAAAGGTGTAATTGCGCTACACACCAGTGTGTCTGTAATTACAAACAGTTTAATTGAGCTTTTATTCATATAAACATTGATCAACGCACATCAAATATAGTAAATGACTTTCTGTTGAGGAACAGAAAATTCTCAGCTTTTAAACATATCTTGGAACATGTAAGCGAAAGTCTTATGGGTTTGGAATGACATGGTGGCGAGTAAACGCTGACAGTTTTCGTTTTTTTGTTGTTGAACTAACCCTTTAAGTGATGTAAGTGCTCTTTGGCTGTCGTGATGCAATGATTCTCTTTTAAAATGACGGTTTACGTGAGCGGAAGTTTCACATTGTCTTGCGTGTGTTCTCTTCCTTCCACAAGGCAAGCTGATCAAAGTACAACTGTCCACGAGTCGCCTCCGTACAGCGCCCGGCATGGGAGACCAAACTGGCTGTTACGTCTGCGGAGAACAGGGCCACTGGTCCAAAGATTGCAGACGTGGCCAGAACGGTAGCTATGGCGGAAGCATGGGGGGATTCCCCGGTGGTAGAGGCCCCCCGAGTTTCGGCATGGGTGGCCCTGGAGGTCTTCCTAATAGAGGTTACCCGGCAGGGCCACTTCCCCCTCCCCCACCCATGACCCGGCGTCCCAACTACGGCGAGTTTGGCGCAGATGCTCGAGAACGGTTCCCCAGCAGGCCACCGAGCGCCTATCCAGAGAGGCCGCCCACATACGAGCGAGAACGCTACGGAAGCATTGACTATTACGAGAAGTATCGGGCTCGTCCGGCGGGCTCTAGCTTCTTCGAGGATAGGCCTCTCTCTATCCCCCCTCCTCCTCCTCCCCCTCCCTCTTCTTCCTCTCTCTCAAGGATGCGGTTGGCTCCTCCCAGCCTCAATCCCTATGAGCGACGCCCTCTGGCGCCGCCTCCTCCTCCCACAGCTTCAGCGTACTTCTCGCGGGACCGTAGCCCAATCAGACGTGTGGGCGCCGGTTCGGAAGGCTACTCGTACGAGCGCTCGCGACTTTCTCCGGTCTCAAGGAGCCCATCGACTTATGGCGTGCCGCGGGCCAGGGAGAACTACACCGAGCGGGTTCGATACGCATACTAAGCCACACACATGCTAAGGTGAGCGAATGCGGGTCGTTAACTTTGACTCAGATGAGATGTCAGCGTGATCTGTTCTAAGCGTAAGCCGTTTCGAGTACACTAGTAAGCGAAGCCGCTTTACTTCGGATAAAAAGTACAGTCAGAAAATAATGCCTGTCAAATGTTTCCTCTCACAGAAGATTTGTTCTTGTTTTTTAGGTTTTGTCAAGTGATGAGATTTCCCCTCCACCTACATGACTCATGCCTCGATCAGACACTCCGTCGGATTTCAAACATGCAGGATTGGATAGACGCATTGATCACACTGCTTATTAGCTCTGCACGGTTTTTTACCCATAATACAAAACCTGCTGTTTAATGTCCACTTTCTAATGGAGACTTTGGCGAATGGTTGCAAAAATGAGTAGTTGTGATTTTTGTTTTTTGCTTTGCTTTTCACTTGTTTCCAGAGGTAAGGTGGGGTGTTTGACGTCGGCATATTTTTAAACTCTGCTATTAATTGCAATTAAACACACTTTGTGAGATTTTGAAGAATTTTACTTTTTTTTTTGTCAAGTTTTTTATGATCCACTATTATTTCCCTTTTTTATGTTCCAAGACTGCTCTTCAGCTGTTGGGTTCATTTGCCATTTAAGTTTTGTGAGGACAATCTGGTTATGTTTCATTTTGGCGATAATCCCAGCATTGTGAATTTTGGGGGGAGTTGCAAATTGTAATTAATCCTGCAGCTGCAAAAAAAAAGGAAAGCTTTATGGGAAAATAAACTCTAAAATTCAACATTCCACTTTTCTTTTTATTCTTACCTGCGACAGGTGATTGGTATATACAAACTCTTCAGTTTTACATCTTGCTTGTTGAATTGTGTTGTATCAAATGGAGATGTTCAACAGGATGGACAACTTGTTACTCCTGCCAGTGTCTGTGAGTTTTTGTGAACTTGGAGAAATGATTATACTGAACTTGTTTTGATTGTTCATTCCCCTGTTCGATGTGTTAGTCTTTAAAAGAAAAATATCTGATTTAATATACAACCCAAGTAGTCGGGCAGCTTTCAGAAGGATGTTTTTGTTCTGTACACACAAACGACTGTTTATGACGGGAGATCTTTAGATTGTAAGAAGATGCATCTAGATGGAAAGGTGGACTCTACATGAGAGTGAATTGGAAACTTGCATTAGATGTGCTTACCAACTCTCACTCAGGGCTTTATTCACCTTTTGAGACTGCTGGCGTTTCTTCTTTATGGGTGCCTTGGGAAGCTCTGTGAAGATGTTTATAAATTAAATTTTCTGTAGTTTGTATATTTCCTACAGAAGCCAGGAGTGTGTTTTACGAATTATCTTTTGTAATAAACCAGTATTTTGGTGACAAAATAACTGTCTGTCTTTCATACCATAATATATTTGACATTCGTTTAAGTTTACCGCGTTACTTAAATGCGGTATGGAACACAGTTACACGACCTGTGTGTCTTTAAAATGTTTGAAACCTCTAGTTGCGAGCTATTACAGCAGGCTTTGCTATGAAGGAAGGGGATGGGCAGAATGAACTCCATGCAATTCTATTCTCCAGCCTAGCCTCGCTTTATGCGACTCAAGAGTGACGCCATTTCATCTCGCGCCGGTTCCTGCAAGAATTGGGAAAAGGTATGAATAACATCCATTACGCTTCGTCGAAATTCACAATGCTCTCTTTACCGAACGGCTCATCCTTTATGTTGCGTTCCGTGTATTGTGTGATGTTTCATTCGGCCATTGCCCTGTTTTTGTCTGTGTTGCTGGTTAGCTAGTTGTTGCGATGCTAACTTGATCAATGAACTACACGCGGCGTGACTATTTTGAATTCTTTAGTTTTTGATACAAGCTTATCTCGGTGTATTCATATTTTTAGATGTAGATGTTTTGTTGGCGCGTGGCTCATAAATCAGTGCACATCATGTGTAGTTTTCCCCCCCATTGTCCTCTAGCAGTGATGGAAAGCACGCCTCGTTTCCTCGAGTCGGTTCTTTCGAGCGGTTCGTCGTTCCGTTGAAATAACGAATTCTCTAACACGTTAAAGTAAAGCAATTTGTAGACGTACGTTTCTTTTTGTAACTTAATGTTGTTGCTGCCATGATTCAGTTTAAAAAAAAGTTATTTAGAACCTATGATACAAATTTACATGATACTATTCATTTATATAGATTTATGAAGTTTTTGGACGATTCCATGATAAAATTGTATTTATTAAAAAGTCTAGTATGCGTCGTACGATTAGTTCGTTTTTTTAATAACTTTTCTGCTGCTTGGATGTTTAAAGTGACCATGACATCAAAATGTAATATTTTTATATTATAAATATAGAAATATATTTTTATGTAATAGTTCAGTATTTACTATAAATTATGTATCGTGTACAACTCCTTTAAAAAAAAAAAAATATATATATATATATATATATAATATATATATATTTTTTTTAAAGGAGTTGTACACGATACATAATTTATAGTATATATATATTTTTTTTTTTTTTAAAGGAGTTGGACACGATACATAATTTATAGTAAATACTTAAAAAAAAAATATATATATATATATAATACATTTTTTTTTTTTTTTTAAGATGTAAATAAGATGTAATCTTTCATATGTAGAGATGTAATCTTTCATATATAAAAAAAACCCATCTAATGACGTGTTTACTGGTCAAAAGGCGGGACAACCTGTTCCACCAATAAGAGTGTCCGAAATCACGTGCTTTCTTTAACTGCCATTTGCAAATCCTCTCCTGAGGTTGGAAGTAGTAGGTCATCCAGGTACTTTTTACAACTCTTTTTTTTTTTTTTTTTTTTTTTTTTTCACAGACATAATTATTTTGTAACATACTGTTCTTATTTTGAATAAGTACTTGATAAAAGGTATGTGCAGTATGAATGTAATCCAGACATACAGCACTTCACTCTTCATTATCATGTGACCAAAGGTCAGTTGAGTTGCTATACTGCTATTCACAAATCCTTTCCCATAAAAAAAACAAATCCTTTCCCATGGCTTCATGGTATAAACTTATAAAGGGTCCATCATATGCATGCTTGAGAATCTCACTGGAAATTAGGACATCAAGAAACTTTTTGCTGACTTTTTATAAGTACTATGAATGCAGACATACTTATTTTGTCACATAATTCGTTAAGCCATTTCCTGTCATATTTTTTTCTGCTTTTGAATAAATATTGAACCATTATAAAATCATTAGATTTACAAATACATTCTGTTAAGTGTCAAGTACTCAAAAAATCTCACGTAAAAACAATAACTTTTCTTGACCGTGAATTACACAGAACACACAAAGCTCACTGCTTCCGGCACACAATTTAGTTCAATGGCTCTAACTAAAGTTCACACAAAAAATCTGTTTACAGACACTTAAAAAAAAAAAAAAAAGAAATGTGAAAAAAAATATTACGCATTTTTATTTTAGTTTAATTTTATTTATCCATTTATATCTATTTATAGTTTAATATATGCAGGAGGATTTTTAATATGTATATTTTATGAAATTTGGCCTTTGTTCAGGCATCATAATTATGTGCAGCTTACCTGCCTTTTTAGACATGCAGTACGTGTACATGAACTTTAAATTTTCTTTTTCTCTCAACAGGGCCTGAAAGTTGACTACGTTACTAAAATGGTAAAAATCTTCGTTGGGAACCTCTCGCCGAACACTACTGCCGAGGAGATCCGCTCCCTCTTCTCTCAGTATGGCAAGATCTCTGAGTGTGACATCGTCAAAAACTTTGGTTTTGTGCACATGGATGACAAAGCAGAGGCCGATGAAGCCATTAGAAATCTTCACCATTACATGCTGAACGGTTTGGCAATGAATGTAGAGATGAGCAAAGGAAAGCCCAAGACCTCTACAAAACTTCATGTCGGCAACATCAGCAGTAGCTGCACCAACCAAGAACTCAGGGCCAAGTTTGAGGAATATGGACCTGTGGTTGAGTGTGACATAGTGAAGGACTATGCATTTGTTCATATGGAACGAGTGGAAGATGCTATGGAGGCCATCAGTGGCTTGGACAACACAGCCTTTCAAGGTGAACCAGTATGGTCCTTTGCCCAGTTTAGCTCAAAAGTAATTGTATTATCACGTTTGTACCAAAAGTGAACCTCATTACTGGTTGGTAAGTAGAAAAATTGGTAAGTGATGAGAGGAGGAGAATTGTTCGATTGGATTTCTAGTATTCGTTTACTGTATAGAGGTCACTAGAGGATGTCCATTTAGTTTAAAGTACAGCAAGTTTTGTCTCAACAGCCAAATATTTCCTCTGAGTTCCACTGAATTCCTAATATAACTGATTTTAAGCAAAGGAAGTTGTGACTTTTGAGACATTTCATGAGTAATTGAAAAACCAAGCAGTGTTATAGACACACTTAAAGGCAACATGAAATGAAATTGCTTGTTTTTAATTAAGTATGAACAAAATATTAGCACGATATTAGTTATTGATCTTTTTAGAGAGCACTTTTTCTTGAAAAGAGCTTTCCTTTTGAAGAGTGAATGTTGGTGCACATGTAAAAATGGGCGGCGGGGAAAGTACAACCATGACACTTTGAAATATACTGTAAACTCTTTTTCAGAACACGCACACAAATGCGCTCTTGTAATATAAACTTAATAATTCCAATAGGTTTGTTCACTAATCACTTTTTGAACTCTTCTCTATTATTACAAGGACTTAATTTTTCTTATTCAAACTGTGTATACTTATTATATTTATCCATCTTTGCAACTTGATCATTTTACATTATAATGTAAACTTAATTCATATAATTTGTAGTGTTTTGATAGTGTAGATAAATTATTTTTTATCGACCATAAAATTGCTCTGAAATGTGCTAGGTTACTGAGAAAAGATGGGTTTTGAGAAGTGTTTCACATTTAAATTACAGTTGAACTGTAACGGTTGCGATTTTTCAGATTTTTTTCTTCAAATCTGGCCGTGTTTTTGTCAATAGCAGTGTTAAAACATAGCGTGAAATTAACCTTTATGGCTGCTTTCACCTCATGAACGTTTGCTCCGTGTGCATGCTAAAGAAGTAAAATAGAAATATCATGGCAAATTCTTTCTTTTCCTTAAGGCAAACTGATGAGCGTGAAGCTTTCGACTAGCCGCCTGCGTACCGCGCCGGGAATGGGAGAGAGAACGGGTTGTTATCGGTGCGGGCAGGAAGGCCACTGGTCCAAAGAATGCCCATTGGACCAGAACGGCTCCTACAGAGAGGGCCCAGGCTCAGCAGGATATGGGCCCCTCAGTTTCAGTGCAGGTGGCGATCGTGGTGGCCGGGGTTTTCATCGCGGCTTCAGTGGCGAGCCAGCCTACGGTGGCAACTTTGCACCCTCACATGGCTTCACCAGGGGAGCTGGGTATGGCGTCCCTGGGTATGGAAGGGGTGCGGGTTTTGAGAGTGCAATGAGTTACGGTATGCCAGCGGGCTACGGCATTGGCGCGGATAATAGCATGGCCCCGGCGTACGGCAGTGAGGCTGCGTATGGGAGCAGTGGCGTGGCCTATGGCAGTGCGTTGCCTGCGTACCCGATACGGCGAGCGCCCTATGAGGAAAGAGATCCGTACGGGGTGGTGGACTTCTACGAAAAGTATCGGGCACGTCCGTACGGAGGCAGTTATTTCGAAGATAGACGCGCGGTTCCACCTCCTGTCCCTCCTCCCCCGTCCTCCACAGCTATCGTGAGAGAGCACCTGTCCTCCTCTAACCTTGACCCATATGAGCGCCACCCCCTTCCCCCTCCTCCAGCGCCCACCTCTTCATATTATCCCCGCGAACGGAGCCCGATCCGGCGAGCTCCCCTTGAGGCGGAGGGATATGCGTATGAACGGTCGCGCCTCTCTCCTGTCTCTTCGGTTCCCAGGAATTCTGCGTACGACGTTCCGCGGGATCCATATGCCGAACGGGCGCGCTATGCTTACTAGCCTAATACCTGTGCACACTCAGGTGAGATCTTTTTAGGATTACAAAAGGTTGGAGCAAAGTTTGATCAAACGGAAAGCCAGAGAATTACTGTTAAATGGATCCACTCAGAAAAATGTTAAGTCATCATTTACTCAACCTCAACTTCTTTTGGGATCCACACGGGGGGATAAAATCTCATACTGATTTGGAACCACATGAGAGTGACTAAATGATGACATCATTTTCATGTTTGGATGAACTAACCCTTAAAAGTTCTGCCTTTCAAGTAGCAGTGAAGTTTTGTTATAAGTGCTATTTATCTTCAAATTTGGCAAGGTCCTGCTTAACAGCCTCATGGATATATTGGTTAGAGGTCAATTTTGTTTACAAATACTTAAAGGCAAAAGATTGGCATTGGCTTATTTGTTTTAAAGCACTTAATTGCATTCTGTTAGCTATAGAGTGTCTTCTTTCAATTCTTGTTGGTGGTTTGGCAGTATGGACGCATGGAAGGCCACAGAATTGATAACTGAATGATTGACGGTTTTATGATAATCTCTTCTCTTTGCAGGTGTTTCACGGATTATTTTAGAAGTTGTGATGTATCCTGTTTTGGCTGGGTCAAGGACAGTACAGATGGCCCACTTCTTGACTCTAAAATACTTTTGTTGTCTTAACTTGATGTAGCCCTGTGTTTTCATTTGATTTGATTCTCAGTACAAATATCTGTAAATATATTTTTCACTCGTTAATAAAGGTTACAAAGAAATCTCATCTTTTATCTTGTCATTGTAATTGTCTTTTGATTTGCAAGTTTTTGCAGCTGCTCCAGAGATAAAATGCTGGGGAAAGTTACTTTTAATTCTAATGCGTTCGAATTTTGCTTTACTCCCTTAAAAAGTAATTAATTGTCTAACTTGGTTACATTTTATGCAAAGTAATGCATTATGTTACTTTTGCGTTACTTTTTCTCACCTAAAGGTTTTTTCACCCAACTCTTACTTAAAAAAACTTATTTAACTAAAAAACTAATTTAACACTAATTTGATAATAATTTCTAAAGTAATATTTGCTTGGTTTAACTGGATCAAAGAAGGTCAACAGCAAAGACACCAATTAATAAAGTGAGTTGAAATAAACTATATTTGTGTTAACATTTAATTATTGCATATTTGTGTAATATTTTGACTTTGCATTTCACTGTTTTTATTCATGTACATTCAGCGCACACAACACCTTTGCACTTACTCCTGATTTCTCTTAACTTGGGGACAGTCTATATATTGGAAAAGAAAGTAACTTAACAATCATTATCTGAAAAAGTAACTGAAAATATCTGAAAAAGAAATTTTAGTAAATTTAAGTGTAGTCTGTTACTTAGTTACTTGAAAAAGGTAATCTAATTATGTAACCCACGCTACTTGTAACGCGTTAACCCCAACTCTGCTGACGTGGTGGAAAACTGAATATGAAACTTTTCCTTAATGAAATGTCTAACTAGATTTTCTTTCCTTCGGTTTATTCACTACAGCCATGAGAGCTTTTACTAGAGAATCACACAGTTCAGCATTGTAGTGGAATTACAGTTACAGACTCAAGGACTTGATAAGATGAAAGAAGACCAGGAGTCGGAAATGCAGTCATTTTGATTTTTTTTGTGTGTGAAGATGGTTTGCAGTGTCATCAGTAGAAGCCAGTTTGTAGGCTGCCCTGCATTCATTCATATTGTTACAGCAATTATATTCTAACAGATTCTACTAACTACGTCATTACTTCAGGTTAAACGATTGTGATTTGGTAAGAAAAATAGGCAAAATTAGTAATCTTCTACACAAGGACAGATACCATCAAGATACTGATGCTTGGACTCTGGATTTAGGCAAAGGATGTTCTTCTAGGTCATGAAAAGGCATTGCAAATCTCCAGTAAAATGCCAGTTGTCCACCAGCACCCATTAACGGGTCTGTGCAGAACGTTAACGCATTTATGTAGACACACAGCTACTTCAAGGTTGAAGTTGGTCCAGGCAACAACTATCAACAGGAAAGTCTCAAAATACTCTGATAAGATGTTCCAGTTCTGGTGAGAGGTTCAGATAATTATTCATCATTGTCTAGTGTCTGAATATGATACAGTAAAGTAAATGTTTTAACTAAGAAGAAGTGTACATAAATTTGAAGAAGTCATTCAAAAACTTAAATTATAATTCAATAACTTGATTATGAATCACAAATCACTCAAAATTATGAATACTGAAGCAGCAGTGGATTCCACTGATCGTTTTTAACTTTTCTAACCGTCTATTGACCTTGTGCTGTTATCCACCACTATCAGCACTGACTTCCTGCTACATAAACATACCCTCATTTCCTCTCCAACACTTATTTTCTTTTTTATACAATAAGCATAATCAGCACAGGATTTAAATTCTTATGAAATATTTTAAAATGTGTAATAAGACAATGGAAATAATTCTTCCACACACACCATTACAGATAATTTTTGTCCTCTGAGGAAACTGCTTTAAATTTCTCCATACACTGCTCTTTTTTATTTAAAGAATCTGCTACTACCATAAAGAGAACGTGGTAAAATGCACTAAGAAAACCCAATTATGAAGTACAGGCAACGAAGTTGGTGCTGATGGAAGCCATTCAAATAAAATCCATTCGAGATGGTTTTATTCAGCCAGCTATCGATTAGAGTTGGTAGGATAGCTTGGAAATTATAATAAGAAATGTTGTTCTATGAGTGAAAATGCATAAAAATATGTTAGATTCTCAAAATTCTTATTCTCCTCCATATTGTAAATATATAGGCACATGTAGAAACGGAAAGAGACAGAGAACAGTTTATATATTTGAATATCAAAAGTAATAGGACATTATTACTAATTTATTTACATTTAATTAAATTGCTTATAGAAAGTATTTTAATACTAGGCTAAGGTCCTGTCTCAAATGGCACATTTCATATTCACGGCATTACGTAACGAAAGTGCGGGCTCGTAGGAAGACCGCGAGGTTAGGGTGCCATATTTGGGACAGGACCTACAATGTGGATAACCAGTGCTGAAGCCAACCTACCTTGCTAGAAAGTTCGAGTGAGTGAGCACTGCAACGACCAATGAGAGGCCGATAAAACGTTTCGTCATGAGTACGACAGACCCTGAATGAACCAATGACTGTTAACCACAGATGGATTGACGTTATCATTGGCCTATCGGATCGTTCTAAGTCGACGTCAAATCTCCTTTGTCGTCCTCAGCAGACGCCATCTTAACCAGCGGGTGACAGAAGGTGGCTGCATGTTAGGGAAGCGTATGTTCGTATTAAATACATTATCCAGAAAGAAACTATTTTTTTTTGCGTAGATACGTAACAACGGAGAAGCCCCTGACGCCCAGAAATGGCAACGGGAGCCAACGCAACCCCGCTGGGGAAGCTGCACCCGAGTATCGGCGCTAAGCGAGGCTTTGAGTCCGGCCCCGGCGCGGCGTTAATGCCACCGCCCGTACCAGCGGTGTCTTTCCCGCTGCAGAATTTCCAGCCGCCGCAGTTACCAAACCCAGGTTTTCCCCAGTTCTCCGGACCTGTGAGTTCTCCGCTCTCAAACCCAGTCGGAGTTGTTCTACCGGCTCAGGCGAGCAGTGGAGGTAAACAGCATGGACGGGCCTGAGACACTTTCAAGATCAACGGCCTGTTCCATAGTTGTGGTTTTAATTAATGCGCTCTTTAGTCTTTACCGCCTTGTTCTGTCAATGGTATTGTTTAATAAAAAGCTTTAGACTGTGCAATGCATTAACCTGTAGTGTGTGTATATATATATATATACATTGCTTTAGGTGAGTTCGTTGATCTTCACATTGTGTTGTTTAGCAACGTAGATGTTTATTAAACCTTTAGACAAAATAAGTTTGCATACATGTATTATATTTAACACACAAAGCTATTCAGGAGCACAGACTGAGAAAAGCACGCATTTTTGCTATAAGTTATGTTAATTTATGTACAAAAAGATAGATGAAATTTTAAATTGGGTTTATTGTAAATCGTTGTTTATATTACTTTAGTCGACTACATGTACATCTACTGCATCTTCTAATAATGTGTAACTCTGACAGTTACATTTTCCATAAAAAAAATAAATAATTTTTGCAGCAAAAAGACACATGGTTTTACTTGCTAAGTATCACTAAGAGGACAGAAGGTGTAGATTTTGTACAACAGTTTTTTCAGGAATGTTTTGATCGTGTTGATAATTTAGCTGGCTAAGAAATTCACATACCAAATATGATACTGCAGGCTTTATTTGCACTTTGCATGCAGTGATACCTCCACCTCACTTGTGCAACATTTTCTGTTAGATTTTGGCCAGAAAAAGCGGAAAAGGAGTCGATGGAGCAGCGAGACTCCGGATCAGAAGACTGTCATTCCGGGCATGCCCACGGTGATCCCTCCCGGGCTGACTCGGGACCAAGAACGAGCTTATATAGGTGAATATCTAAATGTACTCTTGTCATAATGTGTCTTAGTCGGATAATTAAGTTGCAGAACATTGTGTTTGTGAAAAAAATTGGGGGGGATTCTGCCTACACCTAGACAACTCACTTTTTTGTCCCAAAACTTATTGTTTTATTATTTCCTCACAATTTGCACATCACATGCAGGATGTAACTGCTGAATTTCATTAGTCTGACTTCTTTGCTGACATACTTGTGGTTTTGATGGTCTATCCATTTGGTTATTTGCTAACCTTTGACATGAAAGTCTCAGTGCAAAGTGGCCATCTCTATATCTCTCTCTTTGTGTTTTACTGTATAGAGATGGTTTTCTCAAAGAAGTTAATACATTGAAATTCAGCACTTTGCCCATGTTCACTAGAATGTACTAACTCCATCGATGTGCAATGTGAGGACGTTTTATTTGTCTAGGAAGCACCGAGGTATTTGTAGCACTGTCAATGTTTGCTTACCATCTGATGTCCATTAGCAAGAACCCACAGTGTTTTTCTGACGTTGCTGCTTGCTGTGAACTGTCTCCAGCTGCAGGACTCCATCACTGCTCATGTTTACTATGCAAAGTGTCTTAGTCCAATTTGACTGCAAAGCAATGCAGGTCCAACACTGAATTGCGAAAGTCATCACCATTCCCTGTGTCTGAAAGCAGTGTGTAGTAAATTGCTTTCCCATTGCTGTCAGGCACTTGTTTTGCAATGGCATGTGATGTAGTGGTGGTTTCAATGATAATGTGACCTACATCTCCTTAACTAGTCCTCTTTTGGTAACTGACACCTCATATCCTTTACCTATCATCAACCTGCACCATTCAACGTGTGGCCTGTGGGGTCTGATTCTCTTAAGCATGTCATGGAGAAATGCATGTGAAAACCCATTAAATGCTTCCATGAGTGATACAGGTCAGTTTTTGGGTTTGTACAGGCCAGTTTGGTTGCTGTGGCTTGAGACCTAGTTTATTAGTCTTGCATGAAAAAACAAAAACGCTCAACATAAGGCTGATCTGTTTGTCTGATCATTTCTAAATGTATAGCTCTCAGTTGTCCGAACTGATTAGTGTTGGTAACGGCTGGTAAGTGGTTGTCGTGACCTCTCAACTTGACTGTTGAATGTTATTGAAGTTTAAGGGTCGCTCACACCCACTGTTAATATTTTTCTTTAGACCGTAATAATGTTTCTTGATTTTAAGTTACACTGGTGTTATAATCTAAATAACTTCTCTTCAATCTCATTGAGGATGCAGTTGCTCAAGCCACTTAGCCAATATGATTTTTGATTTCTTCAAACCCAACTTTTTTTCCCCCCTGACAGGCATTCATGTTTTTGCCACCTTTTTAGCTCACTTGATGTGACTGTAATATGTGAACTGATATTTTGAAGTGTGTGCTTGAAATGTGAATTTTAGTAGTTTCACTTCTCAAAGTTGGTGGCATAAAATCGAAAGCCTGTTGCAATAAACCTTTTTCTGAAATTATTATTTACTGAAATCCCCCACAGGTTTCTCCATCTTTGGCCAAACTTTGAAATTTGACACTTTGAATGTTTGGGGAAATCAGTATGGGCACCTTTAGAGTCGGTTCGAACTTAAACAATGTTGTTTTCTAAAATTCCTGTTGGGGTTACAGTATTTCAGAAAATGTGTTGCCGAGAATCAAAAGTCTTCAGTTGACCTTGATTCTTAGTGAACTGACAATTACCATGTTTTTTTTTCTTGTTGTTTAACCGTAGTCACATTGAGTTTTACAGTTTACTGTTTCTGCTTGTGTGGGTTTTTTTTGTTGTTAACCACATTTCTCTCCATCCTTGTTTTTTTCTTTCCTAACCTGATTTCTTCCAGTCCAACTGCAGATTGAAGACCTGACACGTAAACTGCGTACAGGAGACCTGGGAATCCCTGTTAACCCTGAGGACAGGTCGGAATAACGATTTAAACCCACCAACAGTAACATTTTCTTTACCTTTTTAATGCGCCATTTTATGTGAGGCCAGTTCGTAAGTGTACTAATGTGTAAGTAGGGGTAAATGTTTGTTAAATGAAAAAATAACTCTAAATGCCATATCTTTGCCTTTTAGTTAAAGAGTTTAGAAAATGTTTTCATTATAAAAAAAATTGCTTTTGTTATATGCCTAAACGTACTAGTGTTTGAATTTGAGAAATGTTCGACAAAGAAATGACTAAAGGCTATTATGGTAGGATATTGTCATAAAAGATCAGAATCTTTCATTCAGTTAGTGTTGCCAGGTAACTAGCCAGTGCTTTACTCTGAGGTTAGAAGTGAGGACTGACTGTTGCCAACACATAGCACCCAACTTTACTAAAGCGTAATGTTCAGTCATATAAGCAATGCTGATTTTGATGGTCTTAAATAATATTTACTTTATTCCTAATTCTGTTTTTCTAAGTATTAATTTTCATTGCATGCATGTTTATATTCTGTGAAATTTTAAAGTCTGGTCTAGAATTTATCTCCGTGTAGTCTTATTAGATTAGTTTTATCCACTGTTTAAGTTATTTAAAGGAATTTATGATTTTCATAGATTATACTGCATTTTTAAGGCCCCATCTCTCACCTCGTCGATGCATTGTTAATGAACAAAACCGAATCCTTAAACCTAAAAATCTGAATGGTTGATAAATTGGATGGTCAGTAATGGGTTTCCATAATGGAGCTAGTACCATTTTGTCCAGGAACTTCCACAGTATTCCAGATTTCCGCACTGGAAGACCGCTCGGAGGAGATTCCTCTGGCCTTTTCTTTCTGGAATAACCATAACCTTAACACTTTGATCACTTTGGCCACTCATAGACTTCATAAGCATCAAACATAGCAGGAAATGTCATGTTTCTGACGTGAGAGTGTCTTTTTAGTAGCCACACCCCTTGCTCTCTGAACAGCCTTAGGTTCTCCGGCAGAATCTTAATCCGACGTTTTTACACCGCCAACTCTAAAAAGGTTCTTCTTAAAGGTCTGTCCACTCCAGGATTTAGGAACGATCGCTCAACAGCTTCCAGCCTCGCAAAACAAAGCTGGGGGGTGCTTCAAGTTGTCAGCGCTGGAGATATCAGTCCAAAAGAAAACATCAGAAAATTCTTCCCTCTTTTCCCCCCCACTTTTCTCCTTTTCGGGTTGCCTCATGAACCTGTCACGCTTGTGTGGCTGTCTTGTTTGAGGGCTGTTGAAGGTTAATACTTAATCCAAATTTATTTCTCTAACCCAAATTCCCCCTCTCGTAACTTTTTTCAAGCACAGAGCCTCATTGTGCAGGTTAACAGGTTTTCAGCACCGTCCAAGGGGAAGGTAACAGTTGGAATGCTCTCTGAGAGCGTGTGAAGGTTTAGATCAGCGTTCAAGAACAGACGCTCTTCAAGTGTGTTGGTTGCCCCATTTGTCTCAGATATTTGTCCTTTTTTAATCCCCCAGATAATATTGAAACACACATTTTATTAATGTTTTGAATTTCAGCGGGCTCCTTGATACAATGTTTTGCCGCCTTTTTTAGTTTTTCTTTGGAGCTTCAAGTTCTTAATCTGAAGGGTTTTTTCCCCTTCTTACTCCGTTTAATACGTTTTCTAGTGGGCATTTTTATTTCTCTCGTCTCTTTAGAATGAGCACTCTGGGGCATCCCATGCACTTATTAAATGACCACAAAACAAGTCAAACCAATGTTAGTTAAGAGTAGGCAAGCCATTGAGTATTTAACTGTTGAGGGTGTAAGTACTGTGTTAAAGTTTTGACTGTGCTGCATCTTTCTGTTTTTCTCTTACTTTTCACAGGTCTCCATCTCCTGAGCCCATCTACAACAGCGAGGGCAAGAGGCTTAACACGCGTGAATATCGCACACGCAAAAAACTGGAGGAAGAGAGACACTCTCTCATTACAGAGATGGTGGGACTGAACCCTGAATTCAAACCCCCTGCTGACTACAAGTACGTTTTTTTTTTTTTTTTTTTTAACTATGTTTTTATTTTCTGTCTGGTTCTGCAGTGTTTTCATATTTAATTGTTTACCTTCTTTCTCAGACCACCAGCTACTCGGGTCAGTGATAAGGTGATGATTCCTCAAGATGAATATCCAGAGATCAACTTCGTTGGGCTGTTAATTGGGCCACGGTAAGTTGCATGATTTTAAACTCAATGTCTGCTGATTCCTTAGTCTCTACATCATGAAGTAACTTGGTCTATTCCTGGTTTCTCCAGTGGAAACACTCTGAAGAACATTGAGAAGGAATGCTGTGCTAAAATCATGATTCGTGGCAAAGGTTCAGTTAAGGAAGGGAAGGTGGGTCGTAAGGATGGACAGATGCTTCCAGGAGAAGATGAACCTCTTCATGCACTGGTCACTGCTAACACCATGGAGAATGTCAAGAAAGCTGTAGAGCAGGTGAGTCTCCTTCAGACGTTCTGGCACCTGGAATTCAAAACCGGTTTTCAAAATGAATACTGTGCCTAAAACGCATTAGAAATGAGTTTAGTGAACATGCGTAGCTATCAGCTTCTGCAATCATTCTATTGCATTGTTTTTAAGTACATTCTTTTTGTCCACAGATCCGTAATATCCTCAAGCAAGGCATTGAGACCCCTGAGGACCAGAATGATCTGAGGAAGATGCAACTGAGGGAGCTGGCACGACTCAATGGCACACTGAGAGAAGATGATAACAGGTGGGAGACCTGGAAGACCCTTTTCTTAGAGGAACCGGTGAGTAAATGCTCTAGTTTAATTTGATACTCATGTGTATCTTTCTGTTCCTTTGTTTAGGATATTGCGCCCTTGGCAGAGCACAGAGCCTCGCAGCATCACAAACACAACTGTCTGTACAAAGTGTGGCGGAGCAGGTCACATCTCATCAGACTGCAAGTTTACCAGGTGAGTCCATCAACCAATGATCAGCAATTTCTTTTCTTTTTTTCTCTTTTTTTCTTCCTCCAAGAAGTTTACCATCTTCTGGTTATATCAAGTAAAGTTCAGACTACGCAATAGGGTTAATTGCATTTCTCTTCCCTTCAGTTCCTTTGCTCCCCGGGCAGGTGAACCACCCCAGTCTGCTCAGGATAAGGCCCGTATGGATAAAGAGTACTTGTCTCTCATGGCAGAATTAGGAGAGGCTCCAGTCCCTTCCTCCGGTGGGGGCCACAGCAATCCTTCTAATAGTGGACCTCGTCCATCAGGACCCAACAATAACCAACCACCCCAAGTAAGACGTCCATAATTCTTCATAATATGCACATATACACTACCGTTCTAAAGTTTGTGGTTGGTTAAAAAAGAAAGTTTGTTGGTTGATAGACTACAATGCTCATTTGGGCTTCATTTATTTGATCAAATATGGTGTTAAAGACAAAATAATTTTCAATATTACAGTTTATATTTTCTAAGGTAAATTTATGGCAAAGGTGATTCTTTTCACGTCATTACGACATTCTTCAGTCACATGATCCATTAGAAATCATCCTAATTTGGTGCTCGAGAAACATTTCATTTCAATGTTAGAAACAGATACAACTTTTTTTTGTGGTTTTGATGAATGAAAAATTCAAAAGAACAGCATTTGTCTTGTTTACTTTTTTGTTTTTTTCTATGGTTGCATTTGAAGACATCCTTGCTGATTAGAACTATTACTTTGTTCCAAAAACACCCAAGATCTTTTTTTCTCAAACAACTTTCAGAATCGTCCTCCTTGGATGAATTCAGGCCCTACTGATAACAGGAACTACCATAGCATGCACCAGGGTCCTGGTGGCCCTCATAACTTCCCTCCACCAATGCCAAGCATGGGCGTCCCTCCTATGCCACCAAACCCCAATGGAATGCCACCACCCTGGATGCAGCCGCCCCCCCCTCCAATGGGACAGGGCCCAGCACCCCCTGGACACCCCATGAGTGAGTATAACCTGTGCTATCTAGACTTTCAGTCATGCAATTCCTGCTTAATTTCCTTGAATGATATAAGTATATAACTGTGTTTTATCAGAGGACAAATGCATATTTTAGCACAACACTCCTGACTGACACCTGATATTAAAAGTATGCTTGCATTCATACTTGGGATACCTAGTTTTTCCAGAAAGCTAACATTTTTTTACACCCTTCACTTGCCTGGTCGTCAGGTTTATTGCCGCCACCTATGGGTATGATGCCCCCACCTCCACCTCCCCCCAACAATCAACCACCACCTCCACCCTCAGGACCTCTGCCACCATGGCAACAGCAGGCCCCTCCTCCTCCACCCACCAGCAGCATGGCAACCAGCACTCCGCTGCCATGGCAACAGAGTAAGTGCATCACAGTAGTTCATGTTTGATATCAAAAAGTTTTCACACTGCCCTTAACCCAGTGTTATTGTTGTTCTACCTACCACTTTTAACCCTGGGTAAAATAACATTTCACAATGTAATTTAGAATTGGGGTTAATACTGCTTTTTACCCAAGGTTATGAAACTTTGCTCCGGAGCAGGGTTTGGCACTGCTTTAGCTGGAGAAGAGTGTCATTCTTGTCTTTTATAGTCCAAAGTATCCATTCAGTATAAACTATAGTATAGCTGGCAATGCCAGAGCTTTTGTTAACAGGTTTGTGCTGCGTTCATCCAATTAATGAGACTGACCTCGCTAATATGCAAGTAATAACATTAACTTGGGGTTTGGGAATGTACACCGTGAAATGTCATCTTATGAACCGTGTGATGCGTGTAGCAAGATTAGCCGGTGTTTAGAGTGACCCAGGGTTAACCATAACAAGTATGAGTCTTTAAATGTTTTCCTTTAGTGACTAATTTTGTTTTCCCAGATACAACCACCACATCCACCCCTGCCACTGGAAACCTGCCACCCTGGCAACAGCCTCAACAGACTGCCACCTCCGCCGCTCAGCCCCCTCCACCCATGGGCACCCCTTCAATGGTGCCACCTCCACCTGGGGTCCAACCTCCGCTTCCTCCTGGTGCCCCCCCTCCTCCTCCACCCCCTCCACCTGGCTCAGCAGGCATGATGTATGCACCACCTCCCCCACCCCCACCTATGGACCCTAACTTTGTGACCATGATGGGGATTCCCGGTATGCCACCTTACGGGATGCCTCCTGCACCTCCACCCCCTCCGCCCCAGAGTTAAAGGCTCAGTTTAGTCTCTGTGGCTGTGACCGTGCAGTGATGCCCAAAATATATACAAAGATACATCACAGGACTATACCTTGTTCTGTTCATTTAACTGCTTGATGTGATTAGTTGCTAAAGGTTTATTTTTTTTCTTCTATTGATTGGTCTCGGTTCAAATTTGTTTCCCATGCTTGGACACATAAATCGAGCTAGAAGAGTGTGAGAGAGACGGGTTGGTCAATTTGTAAATTTGCTTCGTCAATTATTTTTAAATGTAGTATTTGATCTGTTAGGATAATGTTTAAAATGATGTTGTGCAGGGAATGTGTGTTTGTTTTTGTTTCTGCCAGCCTGCGATTTCACGTTTCATTTCAAACCATCTCTAGCAAGTAAAAATGACATCTGCTTACTATTCAGTTAGCAACATTCCAACAGGTGTATAAACGAGCATTTACACTCTTAACCTACTGTGCATTTGTTGCTGCATAGTATAAAAAGACATTTATGTCTTCGAGATGTTGTAGATGATTGGCTTAATCTGTTTAGGTGGTCAGTATAATTTGTGCTCAACTTGTACCCCTTACCTTCACAAAATTGTTTTTATTTAAAGAACTTTTCATTAATGCCTTCCACCAAATGTATTTCAATATTTTTGTAATTAAGCATTCAGCTAAATAAAAGTTGGCATGGTGTTAAATTGTTGGTGTCAGTCACTCACATCTGATTTGTTAACATCAAGTGTTTTTGCTTGAGGTTTAACCATCGTAACTTTAATTTAGTGATTGAATTTCTCCTCCGATAAGACACTTTAAAATATAAAGTTGTGGGTTTAGGGTCTGTTTTTCTGGACTCACCAACACTTGTTTGTTGCTTCCTCTGTCTGTAACCCCTCTTGCTGCGGAGTTAGAAAAGAGTGTAAAGGGTAAAAGCGAGAATATAAGATGGATAAAAGTACAGTTTAAACGTTCATTTCAGCTAAAACTGCAAATATGAGGTCACAGTAACAAGGTTTTCTTAGGGACTGATAATTGGCTGACAATTTGTCTAATGAACACTGATATAAATTGAGTGATGTGAGACTAATGCACCCTGAAATATTTGTCATGTCCTGCCCTGGCAGGTGTGCAAATTATTCCGTGACTTTCAGGGTCGTTAACTTTCTGTAATACTTTTTTACCAGCAATTTTTAATTAATCTTTTGCAATTGTCTTCTGTGAACCATTATTTTCTTTTTATTTGCATAAAAAAAGTACTTTTTGTAAATTAAAAATTGTAAGCAACTGTTTTTCTTAAAGCCTTATATTAAATATTCTAAATTTCCATATGAAATGTGCTATTTAAATAAACTTGCCTAGCCTAAATTTACTATGACCCGCCCAGCCTGTAAATATACAGCAGTCATGTATTGCCTATATAGGAGAGTAAGTGCGCGCCGCCAATGAGCGCGCGCGACCCTGAAGCATCAGCCGGGGATCACGGTGACGCGCATCTCAACACACGCAGCAGCCGTCACGTAGATTCTCGCAGACTAATATCCCCGGTGCACGAAACCCACTGTAAAACAGCGCTCTACAAGATGTCCAAGCCACTGACGGACCAAGAGAAGAGGAAGCAAATTTCCGTGCGAGGTCTCGCCGGGATTGAAAACGTCGCAGACCTCAAGACCAATTTTAATCGCCATCTGCACTTCACTTTGGTTAAGGACCGAAATGTTGCAACGAGGCGCGACTACTACTTCGCCCTGGCGCACACCGTGCGCGATCATTTGGTGGGGAGATGGATCCGGACGCAGCAGCATTACTACGAGAAAGACCCGAAAGTAAGAAAGCCGCAGTTTCATCCTCCGGCCGGGGGCCTCACGCACACACTGACAGCAGGGAGGAGGGGTCGGATCACACAACAGGGGACACAATGTTGCGCAGTAGAGAAGCAACATTTCCGAATGCGATAAGAAGCATGAAGGTTTAATGTTGTATTTGTATTGCACCAGGAAATGACGTTTAATACGAATGTTTCGGCAGATGGTATGCTTTTTTCACCCCTTTTTTCTCCAGTAATTACATAATCTCTCCATGACTGATGTCAGGAACGCGTTCATTCAACGTCCCGCAGATTTCCATGTGCCCTTGACAAGTATCAACAGGTCAAATTGTTGTTTTTGAGTCGTCGACGTGCGAGTTATTTACGGAATATTAAATTTGCGCACATTTTTTAATCATGTGCTAAAAGAAGCAAAAACTATTTAACAACCTAATTTCTCAACGTCGAAACGTCTTTCAAATCTCAATGCCGAACCGCTGAATAAACAAAATCCAAATGCTAATATTTTAATTTTTTCATATCTTTTTTAGGATTTGGGGTGCTTTTTGTTTTCTATACATTTTTCAAGTTTATATTACAAAAAAAAAAAAAAACTCGCATCGATTTACAATGTTGTAAATATTTAACGTCATCACAATATCATCATAATTTATGCATGCCTCGTTGTAATTGGTTTTCTTTCTTGTTCATTTGCATCCACAATTGTGATTGGTCCTTTCAGCCTTACCATGTTCAGTCCTAAAACTAGAGGAGGAATCTGTGGTTGTCACAAGGAAGTTAGACAATCATTTTAGTCCTCATTAGCAACTTAGTAATGTTAATCACAGACTCACAGTAAAAGATTATTTTACTCATAATTCCAAATCACAATTTTGCTTTGGGAAAGCTTTAAAAAATAAATCACAATGAGCTATTCATATGTATTGTATGTCATGGGAAAAAAAGTAAAAACTTTACTCCAGGCTGGACTATTCATTTGTTCAAATTGAGGAGTATATACATATATATATATATATATATATATATATATATATATATATATATATATATATATATATATATATATATATATATATATATATATATATATATATATATATATATATATATATAAAGTAAAATAAATTATCTGGGGAACATTTTCTACTTTGCTTTGGGAAAGGAATGACTAAGGAATCACAAAACGAGAGTTTACTTAATTCCTATAGATTTTCTTTGAATTTATTTGTTGTACTCTAAAATAAAAAGCACAAAATCTGTTGTATTTGTAATTTGTGTCATCACAATCTGAGTGGCTGGCGTCCTGACAGTGTATTTAACCTTAAACGCTGACAGCTAATGCTGCTATTTTTACTTGTGCCAGAGAGACAGTGCACAAACATTCTTCTGTCCTGACCTTTGTTATCATTTACAGGCAAAAGACTTAAATATTACAAGGTAGTTTTTGGTCGCTAGGAAATCCTCAATGATAGTTGTGACATTGGGCAACCTTCAGCGATTGAATGTTTTGTTGTGGCGGTCAGTGAGGTCTCAAGACAGCGGAATACAGATTAGGCTTGTGTTGTGCACCTGTCACAATAATACTTGTCACTAGATGTCTGCTCAGCAGGGGCTTTTATGGCTCCTACTTCACTGTTGCTCTAAATGGCTCTCAGCTGTTGGTCTTAAGTATAAAAAAAACACTCTTATTTAAAAAAAAATGCTCTTTATTATTTTGTCTTCACCTATTTACCTATTTGTCCTTCTTTGTCTCCACTTCTAGCGTGTGTACTACCTCTCTCTGGAGTTCTACATGGGTCGGACCCTTCAAAACACCATGGTAAACTTGGCTTTGGAGAATGCTTGTGACGAGGCCATCTATCAGGTGAGAGGTGATATGTACAACTGAACAAATAGTTTTTTAGGGGTAATATAGTTTTGTAGCCAACCCTGCGGTTACCATCACTCTGGTTCCCTTGTCAAAATCCCAGTAGTCTTTTTTTCCATTGGCTTTTTGATTATTGCAGAAAACAAGCTCTGTGACCAGCAAGTCATGTTTTGTTCATTATGATAATCTTTACAAATTAACTCAACTTTTATGCGTCATTGTTGAATTCTGAAGCCTAAAAACAAGTAAAAATCTAAACGTAGGTGATAAAAGAATTACACCATGGTCGCTTTCAACAAATATTTCCGTCTTTCTTTAAAAAAATTATTTTACCTGTTATATTGAGCTAGAAAGAGTTTAAACACAATTCTGTAAAACGGTCTAGTGTGTAGATGAGTTTACCTGTTCAATATGATAACATTTAATGTCCCAGACTACCTTTTGTAATTAATTTAGCCACTTATTAGCAACTGCCTTTTAAAAGACAAGTAAAAGCTTTTTTTTATCACAATGGGGTATTAATATGTATTTTATGTCATAGGAAAAGAAAGTAAAAACTTATTTCAGACTGGAGTATTCATTTGTCCAAATAGAGAAGATATACATACAGTACTTGGGGATCATTTTCTGTTATTATTCCATTAACCTCAAAACCATAAAAAAAAATCATTCTGTATAAAGAAAAGAGCCCATTATCAGTCATTGTCATCATGAGTGATAGCATAATAATAGAGAAAGAGCTTATGGAGGAGATCTAGCACTGTATGTGTATATGTATCCACTGCCTCTGGTTCTTTAGTCCTATTCATTAGAATATCAAAGGCAAGTTGCCTTATCCTGTAGCTCAAACAGTAGAGCAGTGGTGCTTACAACGCAAAGGTCATGGGTTCGTTTCCCAGGGAAAGTAAGAGCTGATTAGAATGTCAATGTGTTTCTTTGGATAAAAGCGTCTGCCAAATGCAGAAATGTAAAATGTAAGTGTTAGTAGTTGCATTTGCTATGCAGAGAAATGCCTAAAAGACATGTTGATGCAAGATGAAACCAGGCAAGATGGCATGTTTTGTATTCTGTGAAATTATACACCTGGTTTGGTCCTGCCTGCCTCTCATATTATGTTTCTTCCCAGTTGGGTCTGGATATGGAGGAGCTGCAGGACATGGAGGAGGATGCTGGGCTGGGCAATGGAGGCCTTGGTCGACTGGCAGGTGAACTCAGTTGCTTTAAATGTGCTGATCATAAGATTAATGGAGGCTTACCCTGTTGAGTTGATACTTTAATTTCTTTTCTTCGTCAGCTTGCTTCCTGGACTCCATGGCAACTTTAGGCCTGGCAGCGTATGGATATGGAATCCGTTATGAGTTTGGAATCTTTAATCAGAAAATCGTGAAGGGCTGGCAGGTCAACCAAACTTTCTCAGTGAAATGTGTTTCACTTCCCTTGATGCAATTGACTTTTAGTAAACAATTTACATGATCTGACAGGTGGAGGAGGCGGATGATTGGCTACGCTATGGAAACCCTTGGGAAAAAGCCCGGCCTGAATACATGCGTCCTGTGCATTTCTATGGTCGGGTGGAGCACCACCCTGATGGAGTGAAATGGGTGGACACACAGGTGAGAGCATTGAAACCATGTATCTGTTTTTAATTGGTATTGAATTTTTCAACTTGTAAAATACTAATGATTTTTTTCTGGTACACTACTAGTCAAGTCACCTTTATTTATACAGCGCTTTTTACAGTAGAGATTGTTTAAAAGCAGCTTTACAGAGAAAATTCAAAAGTTTGGGGTCAGTAAGATGTTTTTAAAGGAAATTAATATTTTTATTCACAAGGAAAAATGGTTTAAAAGTGACAATAAAGACTTAATGTTGCCAAACGAATATAATGTTAAATGCTGCTCTTTTGGACTTTCTATTATCAAAAAAATCCTGAGAATATTCAACACTGATAATTATATTAAATGACACTGAAAATACAGCTTTGAATCACAGGATTAAATTATATATTAAAATATAATGTTTTTTTTAAAGTGCAATATTATTACTTTATTTTTATCAAATAATTGCAAACTTGGTGAGCGTAAAATCTTACAAACCTCAAACGTTTCAATAGTGTTTATCAGGAAGTTAGTAGAGCTTAAAAAGTTCAGTATAGTAGAGCTGAAACAGCGCTACCAATATGCAAAGCAAGACTGTCATAAGACTGTCAAAAGTCATTTTTAAAGATGTATGTCTGTATTTCCTATTAAATCTGTTCCTGTTTGGGTCTCCAGGTGATCCTTGCCCTCCCCTATGACACACCTGTCCCAGGATACAGAAACAACATTGTTAACACAATGAGGCTCTGGTCTGCCAAAGCTCCATGTGAATTCCATCTCAAAGACTGTGAGTTCTCTTCAATCAAACAATCAATGATCATCAGACGTTTTAACAACCATAAGCTTCATCATTCATTTATTATGCGATTAACTTGTATTATTATTTACTGATCTATTGCATTTGTGTGCATATACACAAAGGTTTGTGGTCAGTAAGATTTCTCATGTTTTGAGGGAAAAACAGGTTTCTTATGCTTTGTTGCATTTATTAAGGATGTTATTAGCATTTAGCTAAGCCTGCATTTATTCAATCAAAAGTACAATTGAAATTACAAATTAAAATAACCATTTATATTTTAATATTGTCATAAACGGAAGGAAACCGAACAGGTAACTTCTAAAACAGGGCAGATGGATGCAGTGAAAAACAAGCAATGGATGCAGGTAATGCAATCAAACAGAAGTTCTCAAAACTTAGCTGGGTTATAACAGTCTCTTTAGGTGCAGGTTCTGACTGGTGCAAGTGTGCTGGCAGATGACTGATGGAGATGGAGGAAGACTGAAGACAGACAATGGGTTTGGAGAGGAATACTACCGGTGAGTATCAGCAGGTAAGGAGTGATCTGCCTCTGGATGGTGAATGGACCGATGTGGCAGAAACTCACCTTGTCGCAGGGGGATCAGAGATGGATGTCCCTAGTGGAGAGCCAGATCTTCTGTCCCGGATGGTACAGATGGATGTGAGCGGAGTCCCAGACCCTTTTGCCGTCCTGGAACCAATGGAGCATCCAAAAGCTCATGACATTACGACCACAGGTATCTCCCGATCTCTTGAATCATCCGTTTAGTCTGCCCGTTTTACTCTGGGAGATACCACAAAGAATGACAGCCCATATGGCATGACGTGATACTCATAGTGGCCTGATGGTGTGATGAAGGAAGTCGATGGCACAGTCCCATGGCCAGAACCTCACCACTATTCCAACATAGGGGTGTAGAGTATTGTAACAACCAGGGGCGTACCTGATTGACGTCAGCAGTGGAACCCTCCAGCACCAGGAACGGACTCCTTTCGTGCTGCAGGTGGCTGATGTGGGGGTGCAGTGTTGAATGAAACCACGGTCCAGTGGCTTTCCCAGGATGGACTGGATGTGGAAAACTTGTGAACATGGTCTTTTGTGAAGGTGGTTCTTTTGGAGAAGGTCAAGGTAGATTACATTTCTTGCAGATCCAGTTTCTGAGGGCTTGAGCTAAAACAAAACAGCAGCGACTCATTATCACGATCTCAGTTCTGGTCAAAGGTATAATTGCTGGAGGGAGTTCGATGGGATTCACTACAGGGCATGGTGGTCACGTAAGACATGATGGCAGCAGGTGTCCCTCAGCCTCACAGGAAAGACAGAGACGATTAGCTAACCTTTTTTGACGCTCCGCATTCAACAGATAGAACAAGTTGACCTGCATGGTTTCTGGTGCTAGAAGTGTCACAGAACAGGCTGATCAAGCGTGGAGGCGGTGACGCGCTGGGAGATCCGTATCGATAGCTGGATGAAGGTTTCTAGACTGATTACGTCATCATAGATTGTCATCTGCTGACTATGGGTGAATTTGAGACCTTGATGATATGCTATTAGGAGGGTGGACTTATTCCACCCCCTGGTGGCAGTTAGATAGCGAAACTGCAGCAAATAATACAGTGGTATAGCTTATCGTATGGGTGAGCTGGCTGTTTTGGAAGACCTCATTGAAGTGGCTTGTGAAGGCTGATAATGATCCGATGACAGGCCCATTCACGCCCCAGATGGTCTTATCCCACTGCAGGGCTCTTCCGGAGAATAAGGAGATGACGAATGCAATCTTCTCTTGATTAGTAGCAAAACATTGGGGTTGCATCTCAAAGAACAGAGCACATTGTAACAAAAACCTGCTGCACTCCGTGTCTGAGAATGTCGCTGGTCGGACCATGGGACTGGCACAGGCATAAGTGGTGAGTGATAAGGTGTTTCAGTGATTTGCTTGCACCAGTGTTGTTTTGAATTGTATTGCTTGCACCAGATTGATGAATGTGTTCATTGTGGGATTACTGCCTCTGATTCATGTTGCATGTTGCTGGTCTTCTGTCATAAATAGGAGTCAGAACGGGTAGCTTCCACAATAGGTTATTAATTGACAGATTATCTGTAAAACAAGCAAAGGATGAAGTCAGACGTTTCTCTTTAGGTGTAAGTGCTGACTGGTGCAAGCGTGTTGGTAGATGACTGATGGAGAGGAATACTTCCAGTAGTTATGTTACATATGACACTAAAACTTCAAAGCTAGTATCGAGTTTGCTGTGCAACCTCGCATGAATCTCTGTTTCGGAACGCACATTGTTTTTCAAAGGATTGTGAGGATTCACAAGATTGTGCTGACGATCCTGATGCTTTGAATATTTTCCCGAAACATTCAAGAGAAAAGAGACTTCATTTCTCCATCCCTAGCTACCAGTAAGTATCAACAAGTAGAGATTCAGGTAAGGATTTCAGTGGGAACAAGACCAGACGAGTGATGAGTGAATGTTGCGTAATATTTTTATGGCAACTGTGATATTTCTTTTCTTCAAGATTCTTTGATCTAGAAACTATCTAAAAGCACAGCATTTATTTGAAAATATTTTTTTGTATGTCATTACTTTCACGTTTGATCAGGTTAATGCATCCTTTCTGAATGAAAGTATAAATATATTTCAACCAAATTTTGGTTGAATGGGTAAACTGTATCTTTGAGCCTTCGATCTTATGACAGACTTTCTATCTTTCTAAACAGTTAATGTTGGTGGTTACATCCAGGCCGTTCTGGATAAGAATCTAGCTGAGAACATCTCCCGTGTGCTTTACCCTAATGACAATGTGAGTGCAACATGAGATTCATAAAAAAAAAACCTGAATGACTCTTGGAGCCCAAATGTAAACAAATCCTCCTGTATGTGTATGCCAGTTCTTTGAGGGGAAAGAGTTGCGTCTGAAGCAGGAGTATTTTGTGGTGGCTGCGACTCTCCAGGACATCATCCGCAGGTTCAAAGCTTCAAAGTTTGGCTCAACTGAGGTAGTGCGCATGGATCTGTCCACACTGCCAGATAAGGTTTGTTTTATGTTAAGATGCTGGGCTATAGATAACATTCAACACAGTTCACATTGTATCTGGTGTCATTTATTCTAATGATACTGAACAATAAAACTTAATTCATTGGGCTCAATAAAAACTACAAAGGTTATTTGCTTGGTCTGTTTCTTTCAGGTTGCTATACAGTTGAATGACACTCATCCTGCAATGGCTATTCCTGAACTGATGAGAATGCTGGTGGATGACGAAAAACTGACCTGGGACGCGGTGAGCTGGAAATTCCTTACTTGTCATTTAACTTGCTCAAAAGGGATTTTTGCAGTCAAACTGTATGACTATTCATGGACATAAAGCAATACTTTACAATAAGTTTTGTTTTGTTTAATAAGGAATAATGTATAGCCAGCTGGTTGTTATTGCAGAATAAACCCTAATAGGGTGATCAGGTCTTCTATCACTCTGAAGGGGTTTATTCTGAGATATAGCCGACTGAATGAACATTATCCCATTTATTACAATAATATTTAGACACTATTTCATTAGGCCTTTAAACGCAAAGCTTCCAAGTAAACAGTTGCTAGCAAGCAGTAAGTTCAAACTAGACCAACATTTAAGGGATATGGTACAGTCACACCACTTATTACATTATGTTGCACAGAGCATAACACTCCCCACGGACTCTTTCACGTCTGTCACTCAGTGTGATTCTGCTCTTGTGAAGAGAACGGGGCACCAATGACACACTGGCCAACTCTGGTGTTCTCTGGCAATTTCCAATCAAGACAGCAGGAGCAGGACTGCCTGTGAAACGTGATTGGGTTGCAGGTACTGCCTCATGCGACAGACATTGACGAGGACTCTAACAAAACACAAAACTAAAGACAAATTAGTTAGGAAGAATAAGCAGAGAACAATCATCTGTGGCTACCACCTACGAAATCATTCCCTTTTTGGGGGTTGTCTTGCTGTTGCCTCTCCAGTGCTCCTGTTTTCACTTTCATTTGCACCAAAGCAGGAGAAACTGATTCACTTATGCCTCCTAACTGGACATGTGGATATGTCTGACATTTAATTGACTTGGTGTTATACTGTGATGATTAAGTGTTCCCTTAATTGTTTTGAGTAGTGTAGCGGTTAATGTGGACCGGACCCCCCCGCGATAAATCCGCAAAGTACGATCAGCCAATCAGCTCATGGGATACATCCACTCGTGCTCTCATTGGTCGATCTCGCACCGGGAACCAATCACGTGTCTTGTCTGAGTGCAGTGGGTGTGTACAAAGCCTCTGAGAGAGTTTCTCTCTTTGTCTGGCATCCTGGGAAACCGTTTCTCTCGGGCATCATGATTCTTTCTGCAATATGGCTGCCGATATGGTGATATTTTTGAATTTTTATTTTTCGATTAATAGTTTTGAAAAATCAACGATGCACTTGCCGCGAAACTTGAACCACGAAGTGGCAAGGGATTACTGTATATATTTTAAAGCATTTATTCATCTTATTAAATAGTAGGTAGTAAAAGTATTAATATACTAGAAGTATATAGTAATAGTATACTATTCATTTTAGTTCACATTTCATTAACATTATAAATGTAGTATATAGTACACTCTAAGAAATAAAGGTTCTTTATTGCCATTTATGGTTCCATGAAGAACCTTTAATGTCCATATAACCTTTTCATTGCACATGATAAAAAAAAAGAATGAAAAATTATAACTTTAAGAACTCCAGTCTTGTGGGGTGAATGCTGTCTGATCTCAGGCCGAATTAATTACAGGACGTTCTGCTGTTCTTCTTTTGTTGTTGCCAAAAATAGTGCCATTTATGTGATTTTCAGCAAACGGCTCAGTAAGAAGTCGTTTAATAGAACAGTTGTGCAGTGCCGGGTTAAAGCAAAGAAATTGTGCGCGGAGTGCATACATTTGAACATTCAAACTGTACAATTTGCCATGAGATTAATAAACAAATAGTCAGTGCCAGGGTCAACAGATGCGTTTGATTTATTTCCATATTTCTCTAGCTCTTCATGAAAACGTGAGGGGTCACAGGGTGTCAGTGCTGTTGTCACATGATGCGACGTTTTGGGTGTGGTAAAAACAACATTGTGAACATGAACCAAATTAACTGAAAAATTGTACTATGTGATTTGGTGAAACCAGCCTAAGAGTGTAGAAATATTCCATTGTTAGTTCATGTAACTAATGTTAACAAATTAACCCTTATTGTAAAGTGTTACCAGACATAAAGTTTAAATTAGTTGATTTCTAGAATGACCAACACCATAAGATTGTACTCCTCTACCTCTTTCAATTTCCCTTTCTCTCTCATTCTCCTTTTCTTTACAGGCGTGGGACATCACTGTGCGTACTTGCGCATATACTAACCACACTGTTTTACCAGAAGCTCTGGAGCGCTGGCCTGTCGACCTGTTCCAAAACCTTCTGCCCCGTCACCTCGAAATCATCTATGAAATTAACCGACGTCACCTGGAGGTCTGGGAACCTTGCATTTGAACTTTATTTTAGATTTTTTTTTTTATTTGAGGAAGGGGTTGGAAGATCTGTAACTCACTGCATTAGGAGTGTAGGACTGTGTTTACACCAAATAAGGAGTCAATTGCACTGTGAGGTTATATAAACAACCTCCTCTGCTCTGCATGAGCCAGCATCCAGTAAATCTCAGATGAACGATAGTAAATTCCCATGTTCTTTTCACTCCGTTTTGACGGTACATTTTCTGTCCTGTTTCTTAGAGGATCTCTACGCTCTACCCTGGTGATTTTGACCGTTTGAGACGCATGTCTCTCATTGAGGAGGAAGGTCAGAAGAAGATCAATATGGCTCACCTCTGCATCGTTGGCTCTCATGCAGTCAATGGCGTGGCACAAATCCACTCCGACATTATTAAAGACACTGTGTATGTCTCTTAACTTTTTTTAAATATTAGAATACATAATAGCCACAAAAAGTACCTGGACACTTAAGCCACACAATTTAAATATAAATAATGCTGTTCAAAATGTGGGTTTTTAAAAGATTTTGATGTTTTTAAAAGTAGTAACTGGTGAGCATATGAGAAAATCATTAATATTATTGAGAAATTTTGTTGTCATTTATTTCTGTGATGCAAAGCTGAATTTTCATTATCTTAGTCTTCAGTGTCACATAATCCTTAAATACTAATATATTTATCCATCCATATACTATCCAATATAGTGGTTTGCTGCTCAAGAAACATTTCTTCTTATTATTATTATTATCAATTTTGAAAACCGTTGTATAGCTTAATATTTTTGTGGAAATAGATGCTATTTTTGTGGAATCTTTAATTAATAGAAAGTTAAAAAGAACCGCATTTATTTTAAATTGTAAAGAAATGTTTAACTTCACAAAATATTTTTGTCATTTGATCAATTGAAACATTCATGCTGTATACTTTTTTTTCTTTCTTAAAAAAAAGAAGCCCAAGCTTTGAACGGTAGTGTATTAACCAAGAAAGCAGTGCATTTAAATGAAATGTCCAAAAAACATTTAAGACCACTGTTTATTTAGATCAACATATATATCTATGTAATTCTATATATATTTTTGGAATTGTAGTTTATTTCACAATATCTTGTCTTTCTAATGACTTAATTTATTTTGATCACAATTAGCCCTAAAAGCACGTCTAAATACAGTCTAGTCTTATTTGAGTTTCTGTGTACAGTTTCAAGGACTTCTATGAAGTGGACCCGCAGAAGTTTCAGAACAAGACCAATGGTATCACACCTCGTCGCTGGCTGGTCATGTGTAACCCTGGACTGGCTGAGGTTATCGCTGAGGTGAGGAACATTACTGATTAATTTATTTTTTATCATTAGCACTGCTGAGAGAACATACAAAAAGTACTATAACCATAGATAATGCATTATGTAAGCTATAGTCCAAGCCCTCGAAAGCCATTCAAAACTCATTACTGACCGAAAATCTCTGCTTTGTTAATCGTTAGAGAATTGGAGAGGACTACATCCGTGACCTGGACCAGCTGAAGAAACTCTTGAAGTTTGTGAATGATGATGCTTTAATTCGAGACATTGCTAAAGTCAAACAGGTGAGACGCAATCAACTTTCAAAGTGAACTGTAGTGCAATAATCATATTTCACATGACAATGATGAACATTACGTGGCATATCAATTGCTTTGCTGTTTTCAGGAGAATAAAATGAAATTTGCAGTGCTTCTAGAAGAACAATATAAGGTGAAGATTAACCCAAACTCCATGTTTGATGTCCATGTGAAGAGGATCCACGAATACAAACGGCAGCTATTGAACTGTCTGCACATCATCACCCTCTACAACCGTATGTTTCTCTTGAAACAAATAAATATTTTCTAGTTTTACAAGATTACAAGAACTAATGTATATCTAGCATGCTACTAGAAAGTTTGGAACATTTACTGCATAACTTTTCACATATTGCGCATATGCAGTATGTACTGTGCCATATAGCTAGAAAGATGGCCTATATTCAATATTTTGAAGTGGAAGGACCAAAAGAGTATTTTTACTTTATTTACAGCTTCGGAAATGTGTTTTCCCCCCCGCAATGTACCTAATTTCACTATTTTGTCTGACCAGGCATCAAGAAGGAGCCTAACAAGGCCTGGACTCCAAGGACAATTATGATTGGTGGAAAGGTGAGAACATTCACTTCCCTGACAAGTCAGATCTTTTTTGCTGAAATCTGAATGCTAATTATTTGAATCATACATTTACAAGGCTGCCCCTGGGTATCACACAGCTAAGATGATCATCAAACTGATCACGGCTATTGGAGAAGTGGTAAATAATGATAGTGTGGTGGGAGATCGTCTGAAAGTCATCTTCCTTGAGAACTACAGGGTTACACTGGCTGAGAAAGGTAGCATGCAAACTTACTGACAGATTTTATTATTGGATAAGCTTCTTGTCTTATTTATTCACTCACAGTTCTCGTTATGCTTATTTGTTTTCTTGTTTCACAGTCATCCCTGCGGCTGACCTGTCTGAGCAGATCTCCACGGCAGGAACAGAAGCTTCTGGAACAGGCAACATGAAGTTCATGCTGAATGGAGCTCTGACCATCGGCACCATGGATGGGGCGAACGTGGAGATGGCTGAAGAGGCAGGAGAAGAGAACCTCTTCATCTTCGGCATGAGAGTGAAGGATGTGGAAGCTTTGGATAAGAAAGGGTGAAGAATAGCATTTTTTTGTGCATTCATTTATTAATGTTAACAAAATGTTTATCCATTGCAGTTTGTTTTTGTCAGGGTTCTGCCACATTTGGTCTTGTCATTCTCTTGGTGTTGTGGCAGAACCCTGACACTACCGTAATGTCTCATGTTTTGTGTGTGCGTGTAGCTTCGAGGGTCTCGAGTCGCACGCACTCTTGTCTGTGTAACGTTTTATGTGCGGGTTGTGATGTCCGGTCCCGATACTTTGGTCTGGTTCAGTTTAGGTTTTCTTTCGGGATTCGGGCATTCATGACCCGTGTGTTCGTTCTTGTTGTGAGCGCACGAGAACAGGTGTTTGCTTGTTCTTGCGCGCTCTCTCGTCTGTGTGCATTGTTGAAAGCACACGGTTCGTTTACATTGGCGCGTGCTTTCATGTTGTGTTTTCGTGCCACACGCAGTTTGGTTTTCACCAGCATGGTTTTCACCGTCCACATTGGCTGCATGTTTGTGTCTTGTCATTGTATACCCCTCCCACCTTGTTTCCTTGTCATTAGTTTGATTTGTCCCAGCTGTTTCCTATTCAGTTACCCTTCCTCCTGTGTGTATTTAAGCCCTTCATGTTTGCTGTCCTTTGTCGCGTAATTGTCTATGCTTTGTTACGCCTGTGTCTGAGTTTAGTCTTGTCTAGTTATTACAGTCCTGCCTAGTCTGTCCAGTTTGGTTTTTCCCCCTCGGGGCAGTTTTTGTAGCATTTTTATTTATTTATTATTAAATAAAAATTGAGTCCAATATTGAATCCTCACTCTTCCCTTCACCCACCAACCCTGACAGTTTTATTATGACATCATCCAATGGAGATAAAGATAAATAAATAAATCTTAAATAGAGATATAGTCATTAGCAAAATAAGGAAGTGATTCAAATCTGTTCACTTTTTATATTAAAGGAAAGGTTACAAATGAGGGTATTGGGTATTATTAACTTAACTGAAGTTTGTTTATTTCCAGATATGATGCCATGGAGTATTACAACCGCATTCCAGAACTGAAACAAGCCATGGATCAGATTTCTAAAGGATTCTTCAGTCCTGGAGAGCCGGACCAGTTTCAAGACATTGTCAATATGCTGATGCACCATGACAGGTAAGACGAACAGAAAGTCATAGTTGTGTCTTTTTCTTGGATATCTTTGTCCTTTTACATTCTCTTTCTCACACACAGTTTAAATAATACTGATCGTATAAATTACATCTTGGTTTTGATTTCAGGTTCAAGGTGTTTGCTGACTATGAAGACTACATCAAAAGTCAGGAGAAAGTCAGTGCCCTGTATAAGGTTTGTATCAAAACAATATGATATTGTTTAATAGCTGTTTTTGGGGAAGCTGAGTCAGTCATTTTTTTCCTTTTATTAAGCAAGAATGCATTCAATTGACTGAAAGTGACAGTAAATATATTTATGTTACAAAAGATTTATATTTAAAATAAGTGCTGTTTTAAACTTTAAAGTCATCATAAAATCCCGAAAAACATTTGTATGATACTTTTGACAAAATAATGAAGCAGCACGGCAGTTTTCAACATTGATAATGATTAATATAATGATTCATGAGTATTGATGCTAATAATTCAGCCTTGCATCACAGGAATAAATTATATATTAAAAATATATGAAAACAATAATTTTGCCTAGATGAACAGGGGAGACTTTTTTTCAAAAACCAGCCCACAAACTCTTTAACAGTAGTGTATGTGAACAAAATGAGTGTTAATACTTTTGGTCTATTTTTCCTAAAGAAAAATACAATTTTTTTGTAAATTATTTTTTATTAGGAGTATACTAGCATGCAATTTTCCATTCAAGATAGCTATTCCATCAGTTTATTTGCAAATATGTGGTACTATTCACTCAAAATGTATAGATGGAAATAGTACTTATCATTCATTGTTCTTAAAGGGCTTTACACAACAGAAACACAACAATGCTGGAACTGATTTGAATTTTGTTCCTCTTCCTGCTTCTCAAACAGAATACTAAAGAATGGACCAAGATGGTCATCCACAACATTGCTGGTTGTGGCAAGTTCTCCAGTGACCGCACCATTGGCCAGTACGCCCGTGAGATCTGGGGCATGGAGCCTAGTCTGGAGAAGATCGCAGCCCCAGACGACCCCCGCTAAGTCGTTCCACAATATCCAAATCGTCCACTGTTGTAGCTGTTCTTGCATTCAGTTCATTTACCATTGTGAAGATGTAAAAGCTAATTTTACCATTGCCATTTCATAGAAGATGTTACTCCATCTTGCCGTCAGACAGCCAGAAAGCCTCACACAATTTCTTTGGTCAGTGCATCTAGCTTTGTGTCCTGTTTAAATGCAGTATATGTTGATGTAAGAATATTAATTTTGCTGTGAAGTATTATAAAATGTTCTGATGTATTCTCCCGGAGAACCAACATACACTGTGAGGTCAAAGTATTGCAAACGCTTCTCCGTTTTTTGCCACATATCACAGCATGATGGTGACTGTTATGGAAATAATTTGAGAAACCACCAAAAAAAAAGTTTTGTGTGTGTTGTGGCAAAATTGTTTGAATTGAGAATTTTAGAAGGATTATTTAAAACACTTTTGTGCTATTTTAGTTTCTGATGGGCAGTGATCACATGAATCATGCCTGTGAATATGGTACAAATACAGTCATAACCTATGTATCCCTGCTGGACATGTTCGTCACACACTCTGACTGCTTGAAACAACCTGCCTTAACCATAATATTAGTGTTGTTTGTGTATTTTTATGTCTAAATCTCTGCCTGTCTCTCATTGGCCTGTTGGCGCTTACCCCTCACTTTAGCACTTTTGTCCTCAAGAAGTATTGTACTGTAACTCTTTCCACATATACTGTCGCAACTCTGGCTTTCACACCACATGAAATATGACCTGTAGGAAAGATGGGGCCCTATATGAGCCTTTGCTTTAAGTCTAGAGAGGTAGCAAAACTAATATAACACGAAAGTGTGATTCTCTATACTTGCTAGGCTGCGTTCAAGACCCTGAAATGTATTTACTCAGATATATTATGGTCGACCGATATACTTAGAATAGGAAACGAAGATGTCTCAAGGATGTACTGTGCATTGATATTGGATTTGCTGGACGTGGCTATTTATCAGAGAATACTTCAATTCAACATGAATTGAAATTCATGGTTTAGTGATAATGGAGTAGGATTTTATCTCTAGTTCCTGGTCACCCCTATATAGACTCGCAACCTAACCCGCAACTTTAGTTAACAGCTCCAGCAATCTGATATTTTTGTTTATTCTCTCTGAATGTTTTGCCTGTATTGTGGGTGACAACACACACCAAACAGTCCTGCTGATATCCTTGAAGAGAGACAAAATTAGAAATAAAAGATGGAGAAATGAATCACTGTTTCTGCTTTTTGCAAGTATTCTTATGTTGGTATTACCTGTGACAGAAATGTGAATACACACAATTGTTAAAGGTTTGGGGTTGGCAAGACTTTTAAAATGTTGTTTTTAAAACAAAACAAAACAAAAAGACGTCTCTTTTGCTCACCAAAGCTGTATTTATTCAATGAATAATGTTATGAATTATTGCAATTTAAATAACCGTTTTCGAATTTAATATTTTTTAGTATTTAATTTATTCCTGTAATGCAAAGCTGAATTTTCTGCATCATTACTCCAGTCTTCAGTGTCACTTGATCCTTCAGAAATCAATTTAATATGATGATTTTCTGCACAATAAACTATTATGCGAGTAAAATAAATGCAAATACAAATCAGCATATTAGTGTAAAAATTGAAACTGATACTTTTTTTCAGGATTATTTGATGGATGGAAAGGTCAAAAGAGCAGGATTTATAATAAATAGATTTTTTGTAACAATTTAAAAGTCTTAACTCTCACCTTTAGTCAATTTAATGCATCTTTGTTGAATAAAATAACATGTTTCTAGAAGAATTATGTGAAATGAAACCGTATAGACAATATGATGTGCATTGTGTCATCACTTTAAAGTACAGCTGCACTTCATTCAAATAGTTTAGCAATATTTTTTACGGGAATGAAAAAAAAAAAAAAAAAAGAGCCAAGGCTTTGGGTGGCGCTATTGACCCCCAAACAAGTTCACTTTTTGAGGAAGGAAACAGTTCTTAAAGTAAAACCCGTAAGTGGTGCATCGGGACACGGACAGACAGGTCCGGTGTTTGGGCTGAGATTGGGCTCCATGAGATGCTCCTGCCGGGAAAAGAGTGACGGAACTGACAGACAGCTGGGGGTAAAATTACGTCAGCAGTGCGTAACCGAGGGACTTTAAAATCCAGATCACAAGACCGGGCGCACTAAAGTCCACAACCAACGACTACTACGCCAAGAACCCAAGAGGTATTTAAACTTTTTCTTCTTTTTTTATTGCGGTTGTTTGGATTCAGTCCACTGAAAAATCTGGACTGGTCGAATCGATTAAAAGAGCAAATTCACGTAGATTTAAAATAAATAAAATAAGTCAAGTGCCATATGGATAAAAACCAATGACAGCCGTGTTTAGAAGAGGCGAACGTGTTATCAGCTATTGAACTGAACATCACTAACTGGGTCACTTTCTTGCTCTACAACAATTACGACTTTACAACTAATAAAGTCGTCAATTGCTGTAGAGCAACTAAGTGACCCAGTTAGTGATGTTCAGTTCAAAAAGAGTATTGCTTTGTTCGTAGTTTAAGTGCGACGGTCGGTGATGCTGTATTTTGTGAGACTTGTGTAGATTTTAATCAGTTAGTTTGCAAATCTTTTGCAGAGCACGAGAAAGGAAGTGGTAAAGTTTGAACCCTTGACTGTTTCACCGTCATCATATCGTCGGTGAAAGGTGGGAGACAGAACCATCTCATTGCGGTAGGTTTCTTATTCAGAACCGGTGTTGTACCGAAATCTGACTCCCCGGACAAATTTCACTCCCCTACGCGCGCGCATTAGCCTAATACGCGCTGCATCGAGCATATTCGTCTACAAATCGATGTTTTCACACCGCAAACACTTAGAAAGTACACAGAAGTTTTGTGTACGCTTGAATAAATAAGCAGAAAATGAAAGTATATTACATTTATAATGAATTATAGTAGGCCTATGGGTTTACCAGGGGAGTCAGATTTTTACAGCCGAAAAATAAGACTCACCATATTTATCTTATCTCATCATATGGTGAGTCTGTGAGCTTTTAAACCAGAGTTAGTGAGGGGAGTGAGATTTTCAAAGGTGCAGAAAGAAAGATTTTCAAAGATTCAGAAGTCAGATTCGGGAGTCAGATTTCGGTACAACACCTGTTCCATTAAAAACATTAGAGCCGCATGAAACCGTTCTTGGAATCGATTTTTAAATTTTAAAAAAAAAGTCTAATTTATTGTCTCTATTATAGTGTAGAGCGATTCATTCATTTTTAGAATGTCAGGGTGTTTCTTGAATGTAATGCAAGTCGCTTTCGATAAAATGTAAATGAGTGAATGTCATCCGGTTCTTTTGAAGGGAATCAGAAACACAACCGTGGCGAAAAGTTTTGACAGTGACATACATTTTGTGTTTTGAAAAGTTTCATTCTTCACTTCCTGTGGAGTGGATTCACATAGTTTTCTACATTGTGTAGAGTAATCAGCATTTTAAATGATTGCAAAAAGCTTAATTGTCCACACACACACACACACAGTCACACACACACACACAAGAGAAGAACTTCACCACAAACCCCCAAACTTCACTGTTTTTTTGTCCCTGGCACAAAATGATCAACTCTTCATTTCACTAATCATATCATCAGCACATTGGAAAGTGTGAAAAATTGGGTAAAATCACTCTATCATTTGGATTGGATTATAAGAGCAAGCTGATTGATGGAGGAGGGAAGGAATGCTTCCAATCATTGCTTCCTCGTATTATAAGTGATTTCCTGAAGACGTGTCAAAAATGGCAACAAAGAAGCCACTTTTCTCCAAGAAAAACATCCGTGAAATTCTGCATTACGTACAAGGATTAGGCAGCGAGGTCCAAGATTGGTGCAAAGTTATTTTCCTTGATGAAGCCGTCTTCTCGCTGTTTGGAACATCTGGAAAATGTATTTGTTTTTGTGAAGAAAAGGTGAACCGCACCATGAGTCCCGTATCATGCCATCATTGAAATGTCCTGATATCATCCATGTGTGGAGTTGCTTTTCATCCAAGGGAGTCGACTCAATTCCCAATTCTGCCCAAAAAACACTGCCATGAACAAAGAATGGCATCACTATGTTCTACTAGAGCAACTTCTCCCAACAATCCAGGAGCAATTTGGTGATGATCTGTGTTTTTTCCTGCATGATGGAGCGTCATGTCTCAAGGCAAGAGTGGCATAATCATTACACTGAAATTTTGGATTTGTGGTCAGGCAACTCCCCCAAATATTAATATCCCATAGGGAACCTGTGGTCAGTCCTCAAAGGGTGAGTGGATTGCAGAGGTTATGAAGAAGGGTCAACACTATCAATTCTGACACTGCATTTATTGAATGTTTTTGCCAATAAAAGCCTTTAAAATCTTATAAAATGCTTATCAGTGTTTTTCAGCATTTTATAGAAACCTGAAAAAAAGAAGCTGCAAACTTGGCAAAACACAACATTTGTCACTGCTACAACCTTTGACCGTCGCTCTCCGGCGCGAACAGCAGCCCACCGATTCCTGAACAAATTACTTGTACAATCCCATTCTTTTTATTGAATCAGAAATGAACCGCGTTACCAATTGAACGATTTCTGAAAACCTTACTCATATTAGCTAGTTAATTTGAGTTTGTTAGTAACATTCAGCGTTCAATAACATTGGCAATAAGATTATCAATGACATTCAGCAGGTCTTGAGAAACATAAGAACTGTATCTGATTTGTCATATCTGCTCAGCTGGAATCTGAAAAATCGTTATAATTTTGCAATGGGCTTCTGATAAAGCAAGACTTTTTTTTTTTCCTCTCTCTCTCTCCACTCCCCCTCACTCTTCCATGACCTTCTATGTTTTCTCTGCTCTGACAGGGAGATGATGGACAACGGAGGATTTTGCAATGACGGTTATCACAGTTTAAGCAGTGATGATGAGCTGGTGGATATTTCAGATGTCACAATGGACTTCACTGATGATGTCCCGCCTCTGGACCAAGATTACAGCACCGGTAGGTTGACTTTTCATATATAAAACGTTTTTAGAAATTCCAAGGTCCAAAGACTGAGCTTGTGGGAATTCGGAGCACCTCAGGAAAATAAATTGAATTTTAAGAAGTCTGGAGGGTAAATATTGGATGTTAGCTTTAAAACCATGTCGTTCTTTTTCATTTTTGTTTGTGTCAGTGGAAAAAAAAAAGTAAACGCAGGGTAATAAATTAATGAATAGATTTTTTTCTTTTCTCACAATATTTAAATCGGTAAATTATAATAGAATTTTAATTACTAGGTGAAGTTTATATGCGGACCATATACTAAGGATGTAGACATTTGAGGGGAATCTTAGGAATAAAGGAGACTTATAAAGTAAAATACTTAAAGAAGTGTAATTTATTGTAAAGTAAATCATTTGCTCTGTTTGCAAACATTTGTGAAAGCCTTTTTTTCCCCATATTCTAGTTAAGGTCTGAGGCTATTCACTGAAAGCATATTAGGAATGTGTAACCATTTTTTAAAATGTTTTTATTTATTTATTGGAACCTAGTTGACTAAATTCATTCAAAATTTGCACACATTCATTCTTAATCACATGCTTCTAATCTGCTGAAAACACATAATTGCAAATTAACATTTCTATTGTAACTCAGATGTTAAATATGAGATGTTTTGTTTCTTGCATCTTATATCTTACTATTTGTTTGTTAAAAACGGAAACATTTTGCTAGAATTCACATTTGGCCTCTGTAAAATGTAACTCTAGGCTAATATAAATACTTCAGTGGTGGGTACGGCCATGATCGTGTTCTTGTTTTATAGAACATGTAGGTTTAATCTTATTGTGGTGAGATCAGATCACTCTGTTCTCTGTCTGCACAGATACTGATGATGCTGTATGTGATGTCACAAACAGACTCTTGTCATACCAGGAACTTCCCCTCTTAATGTCTGTATTTCACAATCTATTCTTTCTTCCGCATTTCACTCTATTTTACTATCTGATGTACTTATTACTGTTTTATATTGTTTGCTGGACAGATATAACCTTAAAATAATTTTTATTTGATTTTGCCTTTGAAGCAAAGGATAAGCTTCAGTGCCCTAAAGCAGGGGTTTTCAAACTTGTAGATGCCACAGACCCTCAATTATAATTGGTGTGTGTGTGAGAGCGCGTGAGAGAGAGACCCCTCCTCCCCCCATCCTAAAATGGGAACGTTTTTTTAATAAAGACCAAATTGATAAACTGAAAAGTTAATATTATAAATTAGTTTCCAATTCACATGTATTTTTCCTAGTCTGTGGTTATGAAATGCTACATTTATTTTATCAATTCTTTTCTTTTTTTTTATGTTATTGAATTTAGTTATTTTAATCTAATCTTATTTATTAAATCTAATCTAAATATTAAATAAGCATGGTTTATTATGAAAATGAAGAAATAAATAAGAAATACTAATAAATATTAGTATTCTAATTTTACAGTTGTGATGTAAAATATAATTATTATTTTATAGTTTCTTATTTTGCTTTTTAAAAATAATTTTATGTAGTTGTAATAATGTTATTTCATAGCTGTAATAAACATTTTGGCTAAATTGTGCAAGCCTTCAAGTGCAGCAAACATGAGATGTGTTTGCTGATATCAATTTTTATTTATTTATTAAATCACATTTTAAATTATCATCGCAATTTTACCAGAAACAATTGCATTTAGATTTTTTTTTTTATAAGCTAGATTGTGCAGGTTTACAGTTTTGTTATATAAGTGTTCATTTTTTTTTTGTATCAAAAAGTGATATTTATAAAATGTTCTTTTTTTTTTTATTTATTAAAACATGATTTTAAATAGTTTTCCAAGTCTGGTCATTTGTTCAGACAGTTGATGCCTGACATTTTGGGAGTTTAAGATAGCAAAACATAAAATAATATGTATAATTAAATGTACTAAAAATGAATTAAAACTAAATAGTTGTTTTAGAATAAAATTATATATGAATTTATCAAATAATTTTAAAGGAAAATCATGCTCTTGAACACAAAGATATGCGCGTCATGTCATTGATCCTTTTTAGAGAGTTTAGCTCATGGACTGAATCAAACCAGGTCAGCTCAATTCTGTCTGAGAGTTACTGCTTGTATGATTTGTCAGTAATGAGTCACTGTTACTGGCAGGAAATGTAGTTGAAGCTATCATATGCATTTTATAACTTGTTGTTGCTCGGTGTTCTTTGGGATTGAGTGAGTCACCAGAGAATTAAGCCAAAGAGGAAACTGAGAGGAAGTGGATTGAGTGTTTTATTTCATTTTAGATTGAGCTGCTGTTGTACATGGTCATTTTCTCTTTATTTCTGTAATTCAGTCTTTACTTTTTGTATGATTTTTTTTTTTTTTTGTGTGTGTGTGTGTGTGGTTCTTAATTGGATCATCAGTAAAATGACGCTGTGTATGAGAACACGCATACTCATTTTACAGGACTGCTGGTTCCTCTTAAACCCCTATGCTTTGAACATATTTTCTTCTTAATCTTTTCCCACCAGGACTCAAATAACGGTTTATGGGTCAACACTTCTCCTTTTATCTTATTTTCCGATTGTGCTTTGGCTATTTTGAGTGCTAAAACGTCCTCTTCAGTCTAATTGAGAACGATTTAGACTTGCAGTCAGATTAAACAATAGCATGTTTAATCTTTTCCTTTTTTCTTGAGGATAGACAAAATTCTTTTGGAGAACATCTATATTGTCAGTAGTTATTTAATAAGAACTTATTCTGCAATGCCGTTATTTTTTGCTGTGATAGTCAAATTTTTAAAGGTCCCAAACACTGATATGAGTCAGACATTTTTAACATGAAGGTATTTAATAAAAGAATAAGAGTATGCATGATACACAAACAACAACTAAATGGTAACTAAAGAGAGCAGGAACCTAGAACTGACAACAGGAATTGAAACAAACTAAAATTCAATGATAAACTAAATGAACAAAAGACTGATAGTTCCTGACCGATATTTAGAATCATTCAAATGTTTGGGGTTGTTAAGATTTTTTTAATTTATTTTTCTTTAATTGTCAAAGCTTAAATTTCAGCATAATTTCCTGATTTGATGTGCAAGAAACATATCTTTTTATCGATTTTAAAAACAGTTTTTCTGTCTAATATTTTTGTGTGAACAGATATATTTCAGGATTCTTTAATTGAAAAGAAAGGTTTGATTATTATTTATTTATTTTTTGTAATAATGTAACAACTTTTATTTTTGGTTTGTTTCTCATAGAAAATTATCCTTATATTTGTCCTTTGGGAGCCTCTCAAAAGTGCAGATTAGATGTTCTTCAAAATCTTTTCACTGGTGTTTCTCAGTAGCAACATGTCCTACAGGTTTGCAATGACATGAGCTATTCCTTGTAGTTTTTTTTTTTTTTTCCCATTTCTGCTCAGGCAAAGATTCTGATAGCACACACTGGTTCTATTAAGCATTAAACATAGCCTTATGGCCACTAGTATTATCGTCCTTTATGTCAGATGAAAAATGTTGTTGTGCTGTCAGATGCCTTGTTTCAAGTTTAACCTGAATCTTTCAGTATGTATCACACATTGGTTTAAAACCAGCATGAAGGCCTGGTGCCTCTCGCTCTACATCTGTTAAACCAGCTAAACTTGTTTGATGTAAAACATTTGACTTATTTTGCATACTGACAACTGCGTTGTGAGGTAAGTTGGTGGCAATGATTCTACGAACTACTCTGGCTTACGATGCTTTTGGGGAAATGCAGCCTTTTCTAGTTATCTGTATATATCTATATCTTTTCTAGTATAACTCTTGTATAATCCGTACAAAAGTGATTTCATAGTATTGACTCTAAATGTAACTTCATTACATGTCTAGTTCATTGAAGAAAATAATTCATGGTACTAAAAGCACAAAAAGATTTTGTGCTCTAAACGTTAGTCATTGTTTCTAAGTAAATAACTTTGAATGAAATTAAAGTGCTTTATGTACGGTGTAAACATATGTAACATTGACTGCGTATCCGGTTCAACTGGCTCATTTTTTGACACAACTTCAACTGCTATTATTTGTGTTTGGCGCTTGAGGTCAACATCAGCCCTTTTCTTTTTGTTGAGTCGGTTTGGTTCATTCAAAGTGCATTAGCTTTGCCCTCCCAGCGATATCACACACACGCTAACAGCTCTGATGGACAATGTAATAGTGAATTGTTTGTTATCTGTAATTCCTCTCAGGCCAAAATGGAAATAGTCTTTCATTAATAGGCTTTTTATTTGCATTCTGGTTTCTCAATAGAAAAACGACACTGCTGCATGCAAAATACAGAGTGTCTGCTGGTTTCCCACAAGTATTTTACTTTTATTTTGTCCCTGTAGGCTACTGTAAACCAGATTGGAGACCAAACAACAGTCCTAAGCTGATGGATCTACTGGAAGACTCTATTCCTGGCATTGGCACCTATGATGACTTCAACACCATCGACTGGGTTAGGGAGAAGTCCAAAGACCGAGATCGGCATAGAGAGGTGAGTGAGGTTTCCACCTGCTTATGAAACTCCACCCACAGTTCCTGGTTTCATCTAGTGTTTTTTTTTTTTTCTTCCCAGATCACCAATAGGAGTAAGCATTCTAAACTAGCCTTGCTCTTCAGCATCAGTGATGCCTTCTCTGGCTGGCTTCTAATGCTCCTCATTGGACTCCTGTCAGGTCAGCCCATGTCTTGTTCACCTCCTGTTTATTTCCCTTTTTGATGTATAGTGAGTTTTCTTTCTTTTTTCCCTCTCTTGGACTATTCCCTCTCTTGGACTAAACAAAACTAAAAGCTCAAACAAAAGTAAATGAGAAGGGCATAATAAAGCTGGGTTGTGGTAATGAATCCCCTCAAGTAATCATTCCGGTTGATAATCAAACAAGATAAGATTTTTTTTTTTTACATTTATTAAAGTAACAAGTGAAGTAAAGAGCATATTTTCAGGGTTTCCAGAGGCCATAATAACAAACAAAACTTATATAAAACAGAAAAGGGGAATAAAGTAAATAACCTAACCAAATAAGAACATGAAATCCATTTAAATGCCTAACTCCCTAACAAATGCAAACAAGTTTCAAAATAACTGGCAGGATACCCCTACACTACACAATCTTACAACATTGTTAGACATTTTGGAACATAATCAGATGTTACAATGGTAAAGTTTCACTCTAAGTTCGCCACTTCAGTTATGGACTGGAGGAGGGATTCAGGTGCTCTCAACCTGATCATGGATCAACAATGAGCTTCCAGTCGAATGCTGGCGACTAACTCGTATAGTCCTTGTCTGGACAACCAATGATGATCGTACACCCCATTGGACAGTCCATCAGTAAGCAGACAGAACCAGAGGAGAGAGAAAGAAAACACAACACAGAACAAACAAAATCCAAGAAACACAGATTGTAACATGGACGTTACCTTCTAAATGGCTCTTTTAGTTGTTGTGCTTGTCTAATATTTTTCTGTTCTTTTCCTGAGCTTGAATGCACAAAGAATCAGAATTCTTTTGATTCAAAGTAGACTTATTTTCGGTTAGTTCACACTTACTGTGTTGAATCAAAGGTATAGAAGCCCATTTCAGGTATATTAGAGAAAATGGGAGTAATTATGAGAGATACAAATTAGATAAAGTAATCATTGACACAGTTTTGTTGACTTGGTATCTCATAAGTTTAACTTTATGACTGTCATAATTGATTTGCCAAAGCACGTTTTCCCCCCTTATATGTTGGAGTAAAGTTATGAGATGGTTATACTCAATTATGGTGCAAACTAGAAATGTATTACTTGGTATGTCATAATTTATTAAAACAACTTTAGCAAACAAAGTAAAACTATTTTTAAAGTACAATATATATATATATATATATATATATATATATATATATATATATATATATATATATATATATATATATATATATATATATATATATATATATATATATATATATATATATATATATATATATATATATATATATATATATATATATATATATAAAACAATTTTTTTACCCTTATGTGTCAGAAATGGTATTTCATATAAAGGAGTAATAAGCATAAATATTGCTCTATCTCGTAGTTACATTTAAAATTCTTTTAGCCCAAGGATTATAACAAACCTAGCCAAAAATGCTTTAAGAAAAAAAAGAAGCTCTTTTTAAAAAACTCTTTGCAACTCTATTGCAATACTCTGACCTTTTCCTAGCATCATGATAGCTAGTTTAAAAGGGCAAAACCACTCACATTTTGATAATTCATTGTGTAAAAATCCATTTGTATAGTGTGAGTTGAATGTCTTTTGTGTCTCATATCTTCACTCACCAGGGGCCTTGGCTGGAGGTATAGACATTACCGCCCATTGGATGACAGACCTTAAAGAGGGTGTGTGCCTAAACGGGTTCTGGTTTAATCACGAGGACTGTTGCTGGACCTCCAATGAAACCACTTTCCAGGAAAGAGACAAGTGTCCTCAGTGGAAAAGCTGGGCAGAGCTCATGGTTGGAGTCAATGAGGTGGGTTCCATATTCAACCCGTATAGAAACATTGCGTGACAGCGATCCATGTTATCAGTGCACCATATTACATGTGTAATCCAAGGCGTATGCTCCCGAAATTTAACCTCAAAATATTTTGGGGACCGTGTGTGCAAGTACAAATAATTGTTGTCATGCGACCTGTTTTCACATTAACATTTACAATTATGCATTTGGCAGATGGTTGCATTCAAGGTACAGATTGACATAATCCGTTCTTGCTTTCCTTGGGAATCAAACCCATGACCATGGCGTTGCAAACGCCACATTCTACCGTTTGAGCTATAGGAAAGTTAATTTTCAGTATTTGTCTGCTATGAGCTGATAAAGTGACCATTCTATCCAACGATACAAAACCGATTAAACTTCATCTTTATATTTTTGACTGATTTAATAGCTGTCAATCACTCCCTTTCACTGCGCTCTGTTATAATGTGACCGGGAGTTTACTAGCATTCAAAATGTACAGAGCTGAAGTTTAAGTAGCCTGACTGCTCCCATTTTGATGTCTGCTGAAGGCTTGTTAAAATAAGGTAAATACAATAACAACCCGAAAAAAGGCTGTTCCTCCATCATTACTCAGTACTCAGAGCTGTCAGTCATGATGTCATACCCCCATTTTATAGCATCAAATGGCTAACTAAAACCAAACGTGTTTAAAACACTTAATTAAAAACTGCCTAAAATGATTGTAGATCGTATTTGATTTTAATTTTACTTGCATCCCATTTGTTTACATGGAGAGTCTGTGGTTTATAGCCTATACTACATTCAGCCACGCGAGCGATCAAAATATTTTGGCTTCACTTTTCAGGATGTGTGCAGCACACCTGGATTAAACACTGGGAAATTGCCAAGCACAAGAAATGCCAGGGCAAGTGTGTCAAAGAATTCAGGAACAGGTTCGATTGACAAATTTTTTAATTGTCATGATGCTGCCGACCGTTCCACTCAATTGGCAGAGCTGAACGTGCAATTTAACAAAATCGCCAAAGAAGAGCTGCTTTACTAAAATTTAAACTCATGTTGCAGCTTCTGGTGTTGTTCATAAATAAAATAAATCAGTTAGTAATATTGGGGTTTCTGCCTGTGTTATTGTCCCTTACACAAACTGAAGGCTGTGTTAGGTTTTAATTCAGAGCAGAAAGTTTTGAACTCATAAAGGCATCAAGTATTACATTTTACATGCCTTGTGAAAAATGTATATCTTCCACAATGTTTTTGACCTGTTTTTCAAATACAAATATATAAATATCTTTAAATCAAGATGCAATTGTTTAGATGCAAAACTAAATCTAAATTGAAATGCCTTGGAATTACGTGTTGAGTCCATTGGCAGATATTTGTTCTTGTTTTAATTATAATCTTGCTTCATCTTGATCAATTTCACATTTTGTCATTTCAAGCAAATGTATCTTGATTTTAAGAATCTTTAGACCTTGAAAACAAGACAAAAATAGTGAGAAAGATTAGCACTTTTTTGCAGTTTGATCAGAAGGTTTGGGAAAAATATATTTCTATATTCCAGTGATTGGGAGCAGAGTGATTTAAAGCAACTTTTTTTGTAAAATGATCTGTTGAAAGTTATATTTTCAAACTGAATTGTTGCTAGTACAACAGATTGCAGTTTTCCCTAAACATTTAGAGAATATGCCTTCAATTTATTCCTTACATTTTATTTACTGTTCTTGAAAAGATCTTTGAAAATAATTTACTTTCATAAAACCTATAGAAACCTTGAATCTATATTAATTTTTCGTTGTGGTGCTCCTAACATTTTGAAGTTGGGAGCACCAGTGCTACAAAGTAAAAAAAAAAAAAAAACATTTGATCTCGGTAATCATTTTATCATGTTGTGGTTTACTGCTTTAAAAAAGAATTAAATTTATCATACATTTTTTTTCACTGACATGAGAAATCATAAACATGATTGTTTTTGTTTTAGTAGAATATCACATTATTTACATCTAGTAGACGGATGAAAGACAGATGTGTACTTTTTTTTCCCCCCCTGATTGTTGTAATAAGTCCTCTCAGTTTAGCAGAATCTAAGCTTTGGAGGCCTGTTTAACTCAAAGATTTCCAAATATATGACATTGTTCTCAATGAAATGATTTCCTGTTGCCTCTCTTCTTAACTTGCTATGGTGCTGGATTATACTACTTGAGGTTGGAAAGAGTTTTCTTTAAAAAAAAATTAAAAAGTCCCCTAGGCTAAATTTATTTGTTAAAAAATATTAATATTGTGAAATAGTATTACAATTTAAGATAACCTTTTGTATTTAATACATTTCAAATGTGATTTATTCATGTGATGTTAAAGCTGAATTTTCAGCATCATTACTCCAGTCTTTAGTGTCACATGATCCTTCAGAATTCAGGTCTAATATGCTGATTTGCTTGCTGCTCAAGTTATTTATTAATTTAGTTTTTCCCTTACCAATATTGAAAACAGGTGTGCTGCTTGATATTTTTGTGGAAACTGTGATACATTTTCAAATTTGGAAGTTTTATTTTATAGACATATTTTTTTTTTAACCAAAATATCTTTATGGTCACTTTACTGTTCAGAAGTCTGAGGTCAGAGTAACACTTTTATTCAGCAAGGATACATTAATGTACATCACCCTCTTGTGGTATGAAGACAAAGCTACAATGTAGGTTCTCGCAATTAATTTTTGGATTATTAGGGTTCGTAAATTACAAAAATACTGGTAGAATATAGTTTTTTTTTTAAATATAAACATTTGTTCACAAATACTTAATTGCCGTTGTTTTTTTTTTTAGAGGAATTTCCTATTTTAGTTGGGGGGGGGGGGGGGGTTTAGTGGAATTTATATGCATTTGTAGGCTTGTTTTAATGGAATTTATATGCATTTGTAGGCTTGTTTTAATGGAATTTATATGCATTTATATATGAAATTTGGGTGGGTTTCAAAAACAAGCCCAATTTTTTTCGACCAGCCCAATGCATTTTTTTCCGGTCGGACGTGACCAAAACGGCGGGAACCCGCCAATCTGCCAACACTGGTAGTGTGGGTAGATCGCATGGAATTAACAAAGTAGACGTCAGCCCATCATCTGTCCTCACTATGAAATATGTCACTTGATTGACGTACAGGGTAGCCAGTCTGACACGTGTCACCGCGCATACGCACAACATCACAAGTGCTGCAAACTCTAGCAGGCTAGCGAGATGGCCGATTTATTTCTTTTAAACATAAGAAATTGAGTGGGGGAACTGGACAAAGTAAGAAGTCAAAAACTTACCACTTCCGTATGGAGTGGGAGGTTGACTTTGTTTCTTTTTTTTTTTTCCCACATCGCTATACCGACGAAGGGAAATGTGGAGCGGCATTTCGGTCTGTTCATGAAAACTACGAAACCGATTTCCCTCCAAAAAGCGAACTGAGAAGAAGGGTGAAGGAACTAAAATCTCACTTGTCCGGACAGCAAAAAAACATGTACAGAGTTGTATTGTGCAATATGGGTTCACGTAGTTATGCAAGCTACACCAACATATATTGTACATGTAAAGAATTCTCAATATATTCATAAATATTTTGTATTATTGGTCATTTTATAAGCTGCTCACAAGCTAAAAAAAGTGGGTACCCCTGATCTAGAATAACTATGTACATACAGTATTATTATTATAACTTTCCTGTAGGGGGTGACTGTGTATAAGCCCATTGTATTTGAGCTGTATCCTGTTTGTGTCCTGCAGGGGGCCAGTGCGTATGTGGTGAGTTATTTCATGTATGTGTGCTGGGCTCTTCTCTTCGCCTTCCTGGCAGTGACTCTGGTGAGAGCCTTCGCCCCTTACGCTTGCGGTTCAGGAATACCAGAGGTGAGATGCTCACACATATAATGTCCCATGTATCTTTTCACAAATTCACGCTCTTTATTTTGATCATCAAGCCACCCATCCTACAATCTTCCTCCAGGACACATCCATTTCTTCACAAATTGTGAACCCCTTAAGCAGACAATCGTGAGCCAGATGTTAATAGCCGTTTTTATAGCTCAAACCTTTTTTTTTTTAAGTAAAGTGAGAGATTGAATGGAGACAAACTATTTTTCTACAGTTTCTCTGTACTGTTTTCAGATGTTCAAAATATTTTCAGATGTTCAACCACAACCGCTTCTGCACTCTAACCTTGGCAGAGAGAACAATAAAGGGCTTTCTGACATAAGTCACACTGTCTGTCTGACAAAACCCCATGTTAGATTATTGCAGTTGTAATACTGATTTAAATTCATGTGGAGGAGTTGTCAGAGGAGATTTAAGGTCCGTTTTAATGGCTGTTTTTAAAATGATCCATTAAGATACGTACATATGCCAAGAAAAACTGCTTAAGTGAGTTATAACTCCCCACAACTCTTGGTCTGGAAAATGGCCAGTGTTTGGGAATAATTTTTAATCCTTTATAACCCATCCCTTTATAATTCTTGCAGATAAAGACCATCCTGAGTGGCTTTATAATCCGTGGGTACCTGGGAAAGTGGACTTTGATCATAAAGACTATCACGCTGGTGCTGGCCGTCTCTTCCGGCCTCAGTTTGGGGAAGGAGGGTCCGCTGGTTCACGTAGCTTGCTGCTGCGCAAACATCCTGTGCCATTTCTTCACCAAATACCGTCGAAATGAGGCCAAGAGACGTGAGGTGAGAGGAACTGGGGAGGGAGAGGAGGAATGGAGTGATGCAGAGATAAGGAAGAGGGGAGTGTGGGATAGACTGACAGAAAAGTAACAGAAAAGCATTTTGTGTCTTGGATCAGAACTTGTAATGTAATACATTGATATAAGGCTCTTGGCTTGGTCTCTGTTAACTGATGTGCTGGAAGTAGCTAGTGCCAAACTGGTAACAGAAATAGTGAACAAACCAGGCTTTTTCTAGGCTGTCCTCCTGAATCAAGTGATATGGATTATATCAATTAATTGTATAATGCTTTGTTTGTGTATTTAGGAGGCTGAATATGCTCTTTGGTGTGTATTTTAGTTAGGAAATATGAATGGAATGGATTGTAACTGTGTGTGTGTATCAGGTGTTGTCTGCAGCATCTGCAGTGGGAGTGTCCGTAGCGTTCGGTGCTCCTATTGGAGGGGTGCTTTTCAGCCTTGAGGAGGTGAGCACTTTCTATTTCTGCAGTCCTGCCATAAACAAAGGGATCAATATGTTTTTATAGTACTGTTTCTGATGTATTTTCCCCACTTTTGAATGGGTTATTATATAGAAAATAAACAGGCTGATTATTTATGATTATAAACAGGGAATATTTTGGGGTTTCTCGGTGACTCAATTTCTGTATGTCATTGCGATGTAATATTGTGGCCAAATTAAGAAATTTTTAATTTTATAAAGTAAAGATGTCGTGCATTTTTGAAGACAGAAAAAAACAACCACATTAAACATCCTAAAAAGAGCAGATTTTTTTTCATGTTTTTGAAGTCTCTTATGTTCACCAAGGCTGCCGCAAAATACAGCAAGAACGCTTATTTTGTAATTATTACAAATTAAAATAAGTTTACGGTGTCAAAACACTTTACAATCTAATTCCTTTAAAGTCAGAACTGAATTTTCAGCATCATTACTCCAGTCTTTAGCGTCAAATGATCATTCAGAAATTATCCTAATATGATGATTTTTTTACTTTAAAATTTTTTTTATTGACATTGCGTTACTTTACTAGTTACTTGCAAAAAGTAATCTGATTTCGTAACTCTAGTTACTTGTAATGTGTTTCATAAAAGTAATCCACATGGCTCCAGGGGGTTAATAAAGACCTTCTGAAGCAATGCAGTGGGTTTTTGTAAGAAAATATAAAAATCTTTATAAATTAAAATAACTAACTTCTGGCAGATGGTCTACGTAAATCGACTTATGCCAAGAGTGTAATCTAATCTGACGCATGAAGCATTGACGAACACGGAAGCACAGAGGTCACGAATCACAAATTAGATTTCTACAACAAGAATTTTAAAAAAAGAAAAAAAGAAGAGCTTGTTACCCAGCCCATATTTGTTTGAACCACAAGAGGCGTTTCCTCTCACCTAACCATATGCTGCTTCTAGATCCTACATCATACATCGGGTCAGAAGGTGACTTGCGTCGACCCTCTGCCTGAGAATGATGGACGTTTTTGGGCTTCAAAATCAGGAGCGCCATTCACTGCCATTATAAAGCTTAATATAACTCCGATTGTGTTAGTCTGAAAAAAAGATGGTCATATACATTATAGCATGGCTTGAGGTTGAGTAAATCATGGGATAATTAATTTTTTTGGCTGAACTATTCCTTTAAAACATAATCGATTATGATGATGCTCAACAAGACAGGCATTTTGACATAATTTTGTGTGAATATGTCTGTTCGAGCTCAGGAAGACGTGAAAGAGTATTTGCGCGTCGTGCTGCGCACACAAAACTTGTCACACATGGCGCGTCTACAGGCTTTGTATGTTTAAGTCGGCAAGAATTAAAAACACGTGCAAATGATCAACTTCCAGCACTCAGCATAGTGCGGCACTGGCCTGATCAGGTGACATAACTGTGCTTAAAAGCAAACATCTGACAGTGACACCTTTCTCTCGCATTTTTTTTTTCAGGTCAGCTACTACTTCCCTCTGAAGACTCTGTGGCGTTCGTTCTTCGCTGCTCTGGTTGCAGCATTCACCCTTCGCTCCATTAACCCCTTCGGCAACAGCCGTCTGGTCCTTTTCTACGTGGAGTTTCACTCTCCTTGGCATTTTCTAGAACTCATACCTTTCATATTTCTTGGCATCTTTGGTGGCCTTTGGGGGGCTTTCTTCATTCGTGCTAACATCGCCTGGTGCCGCCTCCGAAAGAACACCTGCCTCGGGCACTACCCTATCCTCGAGGTTCTTTTGGTCACCCTGCTCACAGCTTTGCTATCATTCCCGAATGAGTACACTCGGATGAACGGCAGCCAACTGATCTCCGAGCTTTTCAATGACTGTGGTCTTCTGGACTCGTCAAAAATCTGTGACTACAGTGGGAGCAGAGCAGGAAGTGCTAATGTTACCATCACTAATGGACTGGCGGATCGTCCGGCGGGGCCGAAGCTCTATACAGCTATGTTGCTGCTAGTTCTTGCTCTGGTCTTTAAGATGTTCATCACTGTGGCTACGTTTGGCATGAAGGTAACAGACCTAGATGTGTTTTGACTGTGAAACAAACTCTAGTCTCAGTACAATTCTGAGAGGAAACCGCTTGACCCTTGTGTATCAATTTAAAAGTTACTCTGAGCTCCATAGACAAAAATTTCAGTGTCAAAAAACTGGCATAATAATTTGAAGCTTTGGAGAACAGACTTAAGTCTCAGATTAAAGAAGACCCGTGGCAGATTATTGTTGATGTTTAAAAAGTGAATACTTATTTAAAACATGTTGACATCACTAAACAAGTTGTGTACCAAAATTTGAGGTTGATCTCATATAAGGAACTTTTAATAAGATTTTGTTTGGGTGCAGTAGCAAACTTTTTCCATTCGATCCTAACAAAGCTCCAATGGTATACACAGCAGTGGGATTTGTGGTTTGCAGTATAGTTGAATTTTGCCCTCTCAAATATCACTCTCACACACCATTTTTTTTTTTTTTTGGTTCATACCAGACATCCATACCATCACACCCACACATATATAGCTGCAATAATTTATTCAGTTGGCTCTATAATACACAAAAGCAGGAAAAAGTGAGTATTTGCTTTTTTAGGAAAACTTTATAAAATGGTGCTGTCTTGTAAAAATGAGAACAAAAGCCTTTTAACAGACTGCTGCATCATCTATCTGGGATTATAATGTGCTGGTTCAAAGGGAATGTTTTTGTCCTTTAGGTCCTAAGTTTAACTATTTTGTCTGCCTAGTGTGAAATGGTCAAATTCCAATATAAATACGCACTTGTGCCAATATGTATGCTGTTGGCATTATCACAGGTAAAATAAAAAAAGATAATGGAAAAAGAGTTAAAGGGTTAATTTTTCTAAAATCTTGAAATTGCTGTTTTATTCCTGAATCTCTAGAATGCCAAATCATCTAGACATTATAATAGCCAAACTCTTAAGTATCATATATTTGCCATGGTACACTTACAATATAATTTTGGAAAATGATAGATGAAGATCATTGAATGAAGATAAAAGCCATACAATTTTGTGGTTTTCATCAAATGACAACAAAATTGTTTTTTGCTTTTTTACAGATTAATAGTAATTTAGGTTTAAATGTTCAACTTTTTAATGAAACAAATTTTATTTTAAATGTAATCCAAAGAATTTTGGACCCAACAATTACACTTTTTTTCACTTTTTTTTTTTAAAGTTTCATTGCCTACAGAAATTCATCATCTGATGCGATTTGTTAACTAGGGTATCAATTCCGAAGTACCAGAGGCTAGTGTCATAACGAAGCCAAACTTTTAGTATCGACCCAACCCTAGTCATGAGAACCTTCAAACCATTTTGAGAAGTTGTCAAATCACTGCTTGCTTAGCAATTAAACTCTGCCATCTTTATTTCATTGTTGTCTCTCTAGGTGCCATCCGGTCTGTTCATCCCCAGTATGGCAGTGGGGGCTATAGCAGGCAGACTTCTTGGTGTGGGCATGGAGCAGCTGGCCATCTACCACCATGACTGGAATGTTTTCGGAGGCTGGTGCTCCCCTGGGGCGGACTGCATCACGCCGGGCCTGTACGCCATGGTGGGCGCAGCGGCCTGTCTGGGTGAGGGGTGATTTAGCTCCATCTCTGCGACAATATTCTGAAGATTCATTTTCCAGATGATTTATTTTTCACTTTGCAGTTACAACCAAACTGCCTTGAGCAGTCTTCCATGCAGAAGCATGTAAATAGCTTGACCTTGCTTAGTCAGTGACTCTGTTGCACTAAAAATGAAATGTTTCCTTTATGCATCCTAATTTTTGATGCTTGCTGAGGCATCCTTCAATCGTACTGCTGTTCATATTTACGGTTAGTTCTTAAAATCCATATTAAACACTATTTTGTAACTCGTGCATCATATATGCTGCAGAACTGTTGGTGGTTTTATCATTTGCATTAGAAACTATTAATTGCCACATCTGGCTATAATCCAGCTGCATTGTCAGATTAGCAAGTATTAATTTTTCTTCTTTCATTTTCCAATCTAGGTGGTGTGACCCGTATGACAGTCTCTCTGGTGGTCATTATGTTTGAGCTGACAGGAGGTTTGGAGTACATTGTGCCTCTCATGGCTGCTACCATGACCAGTAAATGGGTCGCAGACGCTCTGGGTCGTGAGGGAATCTACGAGGCCCACATCCGTCTCAACGGTTACCCCTTCCTGGAAGCCAAAGAGGAATTCCGCCATAAGACACTTGCCACGGATGTGATGCGGCCACGGCGGAACGACCCACTGTCTGTGCTGACACAGAGCGAAATGACTGTAGAGGAGGTGGAGAGACTCGTCTTAGACACCACCTACAGTGGCTATCCTGTGGTGATCTCACGTCAGTCTCAGAGATTGGTTGGCTTTGTGTTGAGGAGGGATCTGATCATATCTTTAGGTGAGTGATTGTTATATATACAGTAATACCTCGGTTTACGAGTTTAATTCGTTCCAAGAGCGAGCTCATAAACCAAAATGCTCGTACACCAAAACAAATTTCCCCATAAGAAAGCACTAAAAATCAATTTATTCGTTCCACACCACCACAAATGCCTATTTTAAATATTTTTTGGTTTTACCCTATTAATCGCAGTTAAAATTATAACCATTAAGATCTCATATAAATACTAATTAATAATTCACAATTAAACTCTAAAAATACTTGCACTTCAGCTTTGAGCAGCGTGCGTGGAGGAGACGAGAGGAGGGGGGAGCGGGGAAAGCAAGGATTCCAGTGCAAATGAGTGAATTTATTATAATAGTAAAGAAAACAAACAAAGTGATAATCCAGAGTGAAGGTCATGGAACATGGGAGACTGGGAGCCGCGAACGAACGCACGAGAGATGGGGAGATGATATGAGAATCAAGTGTGTCAGTACTCAGTGACACACACATACACCCTTTCACACACACACACACACACACAAGCAGAACTAGGTGACAATGAATTCATGAACCGTGACAGTTACTGCTTAGAGGTACTGTACATGTATATTTCACTACGTGAACAGTAGCGATCACAATTAATGTTAACAACACGAGGTAAAACCACTGTAAATCACTTATAAAAGTATCACTGTGGTGAATGATGCACCCAAACCAAGCGACGCTGAGAGAATGAACGAGTTAAGGGGTGATAAAGGGGTTGGAACCATGTGACTGTGTTATGAGAGGCTGTGTTTAGGATATTTCCGGTAAAAAATGCGCGCGAGGATGAGCGAGGAAAATGTTTCCCGTACACCGATTTATTCGTATACCAAGTCGCTCGTAAACTGAGGTATTACTGTGTGTGTGTGTGTGTATATATATAATATATATTACATATTACAGTGCAGGCACATCAATCAAAGGTTTGCCGTCGACGAAAAAGACTTTTCAAATTATACCCCAAAGATTTAAAGGGTAGAATAAACAAATACGACATCAGTTTGACAGTCTTACAAACCAGCCAACTGACTAATGCAACCAACCACAGTCTGAAAGGAGTTTTTGTATGTTTTTCTGAAATTTTGGGAGGTCAAGTTGTGCCTGAGAACATCAAATTTTCTTGTTACTAAATGTCTAAAACCAAACTTGAGCGGCACAAAATTTTTGTCAGCTGGGCGCCTTGTAAGCGCAACTTTGATTCTTGTCTGACTGATTAAAAACCTGTGTAACCTTATTCCAAAACATTTTACAGCAGCCAGCCAATAAGATTGGAAGCAGTGATTTCAGCCAGTTCATGCGTGCGATGTGATGGTCCGAGGGCTGTAACAGACATTTGGCTAATTAACCCTTGTGGTAACTGATGGATTAGTGTTGCGTTTATCCTGCTAATTTTCCTGTTTTTGTCTTTTTCCCCTGCATAAATTTCACTCAATCATCTCAGAAAATGCACGACGGCATCAGGAAGGCGTAGTCAGCGTATCTACTGTCCTGTTTACTGAATGTGATCCACCCGCATCGCCCAACTCTCCTCCTCCAGTCAAACTGCACAACATCTTGGACCTCAGCCCCTTCACCGTCACTGTGCACACACCCATGGAAATTGTGGTGGACATCTTCCGCAAGCTCGGTCTGCGGCAGTGCCTCGTCACTCAGAACGGGTGAGTCTGTGGAAATGGGTGATGTTACAGTTGTGTGCTTCATTTAAAGAAGTGGATGAGATTACTTTTTCTCCAGATATTTCCATTACAAGCAAAATGAGGCTATAGTGTTTTTCGTGACATCAGCTAACGTAATTTACTGTTATGTGAACGAAGGTGAGATTGAAAGATTTTAATCTCACCACTAAAGTCACAGTTTAGCTCTATTTCAAAACCTAGTGAGCATTACAGGCAACATCTGTGGCAGCAGCACAAAGCAACCTTCTAAGAAGCATCGTTTGGCCAGTCTCTGGAATAGGATCACAGTCAGATAATGCAACCCTAGAATGGCTTACGAAGCTTCTTTCAAAATGCTGGACAAGAGCTGAGAAAAGAAGTATATTGTAGCTTGAATGTAAAAAGTACTAAAAGAAAAAAATGTTTTACGGTAAGTATAGATGGACAGTTTTACTGTATATTTGTGTGCTATAGACCAGTGGTCCCCAGCCCCCGGACGAAATGGCACCGTGCCACGGAGCGAATTCTCTGACCTGTCCGTGGATCAAATGGTATCGTGCCGCGGAACGAATTCGCGGACCGCTCCGTGAGCGGCTGCAAGCGGCTGTGGTGCTGCAGCTTTGGCGGCGAGGATGTCTCTCAACAACGCCACACGCCGCGCAACCCCCGGTCAACAATCTCACGCACACCTCCCACACAACCCGCACACCTCCCACACAACCCCCCCCCCCCGTCAACAATCTCGAGCGGTCCGCGGTAAAATTATCACACGTTTACCGGTTCGCGGCACAAAAAAGGTTCGGACCACTGCTATAGACCATATGCATCAGTGAAACAAGCATGTAGCCATCTTTATAATACCGTGGAGTTCACTTATCCCAACTCACGGTTAACTCGCCAATCCTATTATGTCTACGTTTTTGAAGTGGAACCGCCAAACTCCCTATTTGTCTAAGCATTTTCTTGTGGGTTATGTCGATTCTGTTATGTTGCCAAAATCTAATATCTCGAGCAAAAAAAATTTGACTTTAAAATGACTGAAAAAAATGCTTTAAAATAAGCCTGAACAGCTTAAAATCAACATGTAAGCTGACGTGATATTTCTCTTTCTAATTTGCTGTTTTAACAACTCAAATTTCTGTTTGAAAGGGTCCCTATGGTGTTGGAAGACTAAAGATGTTTTTACTTGGGGGAAATCAGTTAGGTTAGCTTATATTTACAGTTATGCATTTGGCAGACACTTTTATCCAAAGCGACTTGCATTGCATTCAAGGAATACGTTGACATTCTAATCAGTTCTTGGTTTCCCTGGGAATCGAACCCATGACCTTGCCGTTGCAAGCACCACGCTATTCTGTTCGAGCTACAGGAAAAGTTGACTCAATATTGATTCCAATCGAGTGTTGAGCATTTCAAATCAGTCATTTATTAGGTTTTGTCTCAGTTTGAATGCCGCCTTGCTGTTTTGCAGTGTCAAAAGTTAGCTCACTAGATTTAAGAACAGATCTTTTGTCTCCAAGTTGCAATGTAGACTGTTTATTAAAATATACTTTGTGTAAGTATACACCAACCCAAGCAGGAGGGCTTCCCCAGCTGAGTCTTTGTTCTTCCCAAGATTTCTTTTGCATCCACTACTACATAAACATCTTGGGGAGTTTTTCCTCACCACTTTTGCGGTTGCTGTGCTCACTAACTACTTTGAAACAATAAGCATTGTGAATCGCTCTATACAATTAAATTGAACCAAGAAATTCACTATGAATATTCACTGTGGTACTGATTGAAATATACCGTTTGTATATTTTTGTCTTCTAAAAGGCCATATTGGGTTTCTGTTCTTTTGTTTCCACAAAGGTCCTTTCTTATAAAAGCGCTCCTTGCCATATTTGTTCAAAACAGCTGAAGCTAATTCTTGTTACAGTTGTTTTGCCTTTTAAAGTGTGTGTGCGTGTGTGTGTTAATCAACTCCCGATGTTGAGTAGATCAACGTGGCTGTTGGTCTTTCTCAGTCCCTATGATCCACCCTTCAAGTCTATCTAGCACAATAAAAGGAAATGACATCATATAAAAGCAGAGTAGACTGGAAACACACTTTGTACACATGGCCTTGAAACTTTATGCAAACATAGTCTTTCTCATGCGTGTGCTAACTAGGACCATCTGCTCAATAATTTAAATGACTTGACTGATCAGCGGTTTTTGTATTAACTAAAAACAAGAATCCTTTTTTCTGACTCTCTTTTCCGTCACCCTTTTAGGCGTTTGCTGGGAATCATCACTAAAAAAGATGTTCTTAAACACATGGCGCAGATGGCCAACAGAGACCCGGATTCTATCCTCTTCAACTGAAGACTATCAGGAGTGGACTGAGGACACACTCCTGCACTCGCATATATGCACACTGAGGGCAGAATCATCCTGTGAGGAGGAGGAGGATGATGATGATGATAATGTTGGTGGTAGGACTGTGTATGTGTATCACTGAAGTACTGCTATTATAGATTGGGGTGAAAGTGGCCTAAGGTAGCTTTTGGTTGCTCCAGAATTGGACGTGTTCAGACGGGAGATGTTTAGCCTGTCCGGAAGCTACAAAGACATTAATGTGACAAATGCTGTTCCCTCACACCTTTGAACCTCATTTCAGTCATAGCCTGAATTGTTGCCATCAGGACTTGCTGTATGTGGACCAAATGCTCTTCCTGCCATCTTATCCTTCAAATTTGGAGTGACTTCTTTTTGAGCTTTTAACTCATTTATGGTGCTTTACTCTTCTAAAAAGCAGCTTAAACTAGCTTAAGATGGTTGCTAGTCTCAGGCTGGTTTAGTGGGCTTAGACATTTACCAGACCATGACCAACTAGTTGAGAACATAACCAGCCAAGACCAGCAAACTAAGTAGTTTAAGCTATTTTTTACCAGGGTTTTCATTCCCTGGAGTGACGTCTGACCTGAAAAGGAACTTCAGAAGGGTGAGAACATTCCTGAAATGATCTTGGAAATGTGTCGAGGTTGTCTTGTCTCAACCTGTGTGCATCGAATGATACCTGTGGGCAGATCCCTGTACTGTCTGTAGAAATGCAGTGAGATTTGATGTATCATGTTGAAAAGGCACACAGACACTCTTATTCTTTCAACGCTTACAGTAATGCCGTTCCACCATTAGTCACAGACATGTTCAACTTTAACTGTAGAGAAGCTAGTGTTGATTTTATGACAGAAGGTGCCTAAAGGGATGGTTCTGTCATCATTTGCTCAAATTTGTGACTTCTTAACCTGTATGACTCTTTTCTTTGGAACATGAGACATTTTGAGAGAATTTTTTTCTCTCCATACAATCAAAATCAATGGAATCATAAAACTCTTCAACGTCACCAAACATTCCTCAAAATATAATTTCTTGTGTCCCACAGAAGACAGTAAGTGGTACAGATTTGGAAGAAAATGAGGGTGAATAAGATGGGTGATGAGAATTCTCATTTTAGAGTTAAAGGGATATTTTTTTATAACTTGCCTTTGAGTTGTTCCAAACCTTCTGTTGAACACAAAAAAAAAAATATTTTGAATAATGTTGGTTATCCAACAGTTGGCAGTAGCCACTGACTTTCATTGTTGGAAAAGAAAATACCATTGAAGTCAGTGGCAACCGTCGACTGGTAACCAACATTCTTCAAAATATTTTTTTTGTGTTCAACAGAAGAAAAACTCAAATGGGTTTGGAACAATTTGAGGGTGAGTAAGTTGCGAGAGCCAACTGTGCCTTCAATACTTTACATTGGGTTGAAGTGCTCTGAATCGCCATCCATCTTTTTGTTCTTACTCCCAACAAGCCTTATCATTGGCTAAAGTTTTCCAAAATGTTTGTAGGGGCTGCCAAACAACCCATTTCCACTCCGCTTCCCAAATGAACCAAGCTGTAAATCCTTCTTGGCTCCACCAGGAGGCACTCACAATCTCACACATTGTTCATTCTGGATATTGTGCATCGTTTGATTGACTGTTGGCCTGGTTTATCACTGGGTGTGTTGCGGCATTCTCTCATGTCATTACCTTCGGGACTTGACATTCCCCCAACATCTTTGCTTATATTGAGCACCTGGACCCTTCCATACAGTCTCTGGAGACGTGAATCCACTCCTCCGTCCATCAGCCTCACTGTCTTTCCCATGTAACCACGCTGTCGTCCTCAGACAACCTCAGCGAAGCATCTCCGGCACCTCCCTTGTTTGGCTGTGATGATCTGATCATAACGAGATCCTCCCCATAATGAAAGGGATAACTCATACCATAGTCCCCTTCCTTGGCATACTTGCTCGACTTTTCGTCTCGGTACATTTTAAAACCTCCACCCTCCAGTTCAATGCATGTTTCCACCCCCCCCTCCCCCCACCCCCCCGCATTGGCTTTTGGGTTGTTTATGCCCTATTAAAGGCATTAATCTCTTTTCATGCCTGTTTTAAACACTCTCTTTCCCTGCTTGCCGTAATTCCCGGGAGTTGGATTCGGGGCGGGGAGGTCGTGGAGGGCTATTGTTCCCATTCGCTCCTGCTCGTCTGGGCTCCCGGTCGCCAGGATGTCCCGCGACTGCTTCCCTCAAGCATCGTCACACAGCCCCGACCGCCTTCCACTCTTAGAAAGACAATTTCCGGTCCCGTATTGAAACAACGGGTGATTCTGCGCTGTTATAATAGAGCAGGAGGGAAAAAGAAATTCTTGCGCTCTGATTACTGAAAGAAAAGGTGTGTGTGTGTGTGTAATTGTGTAGGGGGGGCGTAGTGTGTTGGATGGAGATTATGCCTTTCTCTTTTGCCCTCCGAGGAAAACATGAGAATATGGGAGGAGGGAGAGGAGAAAAGGTTAATTAAACAGTGTTCACTGGTCAGTGCAAGGATCATTTCACAAAGGTCCCCTCTGTGTCACATGAGGGGTTATTGGAGAGACTTGGCACGAAGGACTTCCACTCATTCCTGCAATCCGGGTGGGTGCTGAGCCTCCTTGCACTGTAACCCAACACTCTGTTGGTGCAGATGGAGTCGGGCCAGGACTGGGACCAAATTAAATGTTATAATGTAAAACAGGGCATGCCACAGACCTCCTATGTTCTTATCTACAGAACGTGGGCTTCAACTAACTAAACAAGCAGCAAGTAAACAGTTGTTTAGTTTGCATCTACTTGCACATGTCTGCCTTTTTCTATGCAAATAGCCAGTTTAGGGCTGAGGACAAATGCTAAACCTGAGTAAACAGCTTTTTCAGGCGTCAGTGATCATGTTTACGATGTAGACTTAAAGAAACCTGTGATTTGTCTCGCCGAAAAAGCTGTATGGTCATTACTAAATTGAAGGAAAAGAAATGTGCATAATTTATTCCAAAGCACTCCACAGAGATGATGTCTTTTTTATTATTGATATGTATTTATTTTGCACAACAAAAACATGTTTTGCAGTATTTGTATGTGACTGTGATTTATGTAATATTGTCAAATGAACTTTTGTCCATTGGAATAAAACCGATCGATGCATTCCATGCAGGCTTGCACTCATCTGGAGGTTAAAGAGTATGCGTTTATGCTTCAGCTATGTAAAGAATCACTTGTGGCCTCAGCTTATTTATTTATTTGCTTATTTTTTATACATATATAAAGACTCCAGGACATTAAAATTCCAGAAATATGAGAGTTTCTATTCCCTAAAATCCCAAATTGCTCTGGTGGCTGTAAAAACAGATCCAAATTGGTTTGTTAAATGTGGTATTTCAAGGAAATTGCTGAGGGTCTTTTAAAACACCACAGGATTGTGGGGCGAGTCTTAGTTAATACTACTGAATGCTGACTTTCTCACACCTTTTGAAGGCCAACATTTTAATAACTATTGTAGCTTTATTATAAGGAGTCTTTTCATTTGAAAAAGCACAAATGCTTCTTGAAGTAGCAACAATGTGAACGCAGGAATTGTTTCGCAGATGATTTAGAGAGGATCATTTTACGTGGATCTTTGAACGAAACACCCTTATAGATCTCCACTTTAGGATCATTTTAATTTCATTTACACATTTGGAAGACTCTTTTATCCAAAGCAACTTGCATTGCATTCAAGGCACACATTGACATTCTAATCAGTTCTTGCTTTCCCTGGGAATCGAACCCATGACCTTGGCATTGCAAACGCCTCACTGTGCTGCTTGAGCTACAGGAGTAGTGTTTGTGAATATTTTTAAATATTCAACTTCAGCACAATTTTTATGCTGAGATGAGCAATGACTAGAAGCCTGTTTCCTCATCTGAATAAAAGGAAAATGTGTCATCGCACAATTACAGCTTTATATCTAATAATGTAAATCCAAAATCTTGTTATGTGACTATCGTAATTGCAATGTATATAATGTAATTATGACATTCTGTCTTGCCTTTGCACCCATATATCTCACATTATTTCTTATTTTATTTCTATAAATTTTATTTAATTAATTTAAATATAAATATAGATTCAACTTAAAACAACTAAAATACATCTGTTGAAGTTGAAGTACTAACATGAGTAAAATAAAAATATATTAAAGCTTAATAGAAATACAAAACATAATTACAAAAAAATGAATAAATCTACTAAATTTATTCAAATTTAATGTGAAAACCGAAAACAAAAATCTGAATAAATAGTATTATAAATAACACCAAAATGACACTTCCATTGTCAGCTAGCGCGGCGTATGCGATGCGGAGACCAAGGCGAGGAGACGTCGGATCCAAACTGAAAACACTCTATATTGAAAACTCGGAAACAAAAGACTTTTAACAAACTGAAAACGATGTAATGCAACGCAACTTCCACGATGTAACGTCAACAAGAGAGAAAGACATGGGAACACAGGAGGACATCCATAGAAACTATCTTCACTTCAAATAACTATTCTTTTGGCTTGGGCAAGTTTGTCTTAACTAGTAACCGCCCAGAGCATCTGTGCAAACATATGGTAAGAGCACTGAAAACACTCTCAACATCTTATCAACCACATAACAGCAACATGACATTGTGAGTTTTCTATAGGCAAAAATGTGTCTATGCAAATAAACTACACTCCTGGTCAACAAACAAAAAAAGGACCAAAACTGGCTAAACAATAAGCTTTTAGCTGTCTTAACCGCAAATTATTGCTCAGGAAATTAGCTAAATTAACAAAAAGCCATTGCTGTCTAAGGAAAACATCAAAGGCAGAATGAAATTTGTTCCATTGTAATGCTCCAGATCGCTGTATTTGAAAATCTGCTGAGAAATATAATAATAAATGCACATTGTGCACAAATTTCTACCACAGAGAAGCAAGGAGGAAGAGGTGTCAGCCGCTGGTATTATTGAGCTACTTCCCTGTCATTCTTCAAATCTACTTCAAAAGTCATGTAATGCTTTGAGATACAGGGGAATGGTTTGCTCCCCATGAAGGAAAAGTACGTAATCTAAAGATAAATAATCAGATGTTATTTTTTTCAATGATAAAATGCTTTTGCCTAAATTGCAAAGACAACAAATCCATTCGGCTCATATTTTGGCCTGGTCAGGGTCCAGATTTGAACCGTATGGTTAATATTTGGTCTCATATTAAAACCAAAAGAACTTGGAGACGTTTTTCATCTACTTGTGAACTGTTTGAAGCCATTAACAGTGGATAAACAAGCTGTCTGCAAGTTGGGGAAGGCTATTCTGTGCAGAGTTACTAAATCTAAAGTATTTGTGCAATTTTTGTTAATTTCGCGACCAGTGGTTTGTTATTAAGATGGATAAGATCATTAAAACACCACTAAATATTTTGCCATTTTTTTGGCTTGGCCATTCCTCCACCTTTTTTTTTTCTTTTCTTTTTTTGCCCAGAAGTGTACACAGTACCAAACTGATACAAAGTAAAAGAGTAAAACTATTTTTAGAAAATGAACTAATTTGTCAATGTCTAAGTGATCACAACCTGGCTTGATTTCTGTGTGTTTGAGCTTCTTGGCTTCTTCTTCATCCAGCTGAGCAGAGAGATCTCCAACCCCGCCGTTCCTCTCCTGGTGCCAACTGTCCCACTTGTTTATTTGTGTTTACTCTTTCCAGGCCCTGCACAAACGAATGAGATAAGTGAGGCCTGTGTGTGTGTGTGTGTGTGTGTGCTGAGATCTTGAATGATACGGACAGTGCCTGGATGCGATTCCTGTGACATTCCGGAGTATTCTGGGAATTGGGGAGGACAATCTCGGTTTTGTGAATAGGAATGCCTGGTGGTCTTAATGAACGGTAGAAAAGCTTTAACGATGACACATTTGAGTGACGGATTGCTAGGGAGCGCTGGCAAGGGGAATGTGTGATGAAGTGAGGGTATATTTGTGCAGGCGGGAACAAGGGCAGTCTGGGTGGGTTGTCTTAATGAGTGTGTGTGTGTGTGGCCACATCTAAAACTGAATAGACTGGTATGTGGTCAACACTGGTTTAGTCAAATGGTGTTTAAGTGTATGAGTGGGTTTTGTTTTTGAGATTGTGTGGCATTGGGATCCCAAGCAGAAGTGAGAATGACGATAACTCATCGCTGGTTGTCTCGAAGACTTACGAGAACAGAGCACTGGGAAGTGATCTTAAGTGTTGGCTTTAAGTGTAGGCTATACGCTTATGTGGGTTTTCGCCTGACAAAACATCCCTTTAGGGACGTCCTCCAACGTAAATATGCTTCATGAGCAAAGGAACAGCAGTCGTTATATATCTGGCATTTTAAAAAGAGGAAAGAAATGTAACTGGTCATGATGTAACTAATGTAAAAAAGTAATAAAACAAACTAAAGCATAATTAAAAAGTGGCGATCCTAGTGTAGTTTGAACAAACTTATTTGATTTTCATTTAATTAGTTATGACTATACATGTGTGTGTTCAAAAGTTTGTAGTTTCTTTTATATCTATATTTTTTGGAAAAAGTAAAATTACTTCTATTTTTTATATATCTTATATTCTAATTTGCTGCTCATTTATCATCAATGTTGATTTTATGCACAATATTTGTGCTGCTTAATATTTTTGTGGAAATCATAATGTTTTTCAAGATAAACCGAATAGTATTAATCTCTTAATATAATCAAAATCTGATTTAAAATCGTCCTAGATTTAATTGTTTTAAATTGCGTATACAGGAATCCCTCGCCACTTCGCGGTTCAAGTTTCGCGGCCTCAGTGCATCGGATTTTTCAAAAATATTTATCGAAAAATTAAAAAATACCGCCATATCGGCAGCCGTATTGCGGAAAGCAGTGTTGCTTCATCGTGATGCGAGAGAAACGGTTTCCCAGGATGCCAGACAAAGAGAGAAACTCGCCAATGAAGCTTTGTACACACCCACGTGATTTGTTCCCGGCGCGAGATCGACAAATGAGAGCACGAGTGGATGTATCCCGAGAGCTGATTGGCTGATCCTACTTCGCGGATTTTCACCGGTCCACATTAACCACGATAAATGAGGGATTACTGTAAAGCAATAAAAAGATTCAAAGAGTATAAAACAACAAGAATCAATGGAAAGTCCCCACCATGATAGAAAAACAAACGTGTGTGTGAAATCATATTTTGTGTAAGAGAACCATGTGTGTCCGTGTAGGCGGATAAGTTGTGGTATTATGTGCAAATTTGGCAAAAGAAAAAGAAAACAAATGTTGTATAATTCATCAACATGGGCAAAAACGCACAAGCTAGCAAAGAGGTTATCAAACTACAATTCGTGATTCAAAAAGGCACTTTAATTGTTGAAAATGACACCTTGAACTTCTAGTTTTACGACACAGAACAGACATTGTAAAATTATACAATAAAGATTGAGAGCGTGAGAGATATCAGTACATTCTTACCAAGATGGAGACGCAACATTGGTAAACCGTGCATAACGTCTTTCTCTAAATGGAAAACAGTCGCACAGATTGGTGGTCAGAGTATTTAACAGTCTCAAGGAAAACAAAAACTCTGGCTGGAAAAGGAAACACAATAGTCTTTTTGTTTTTAACTGACCGTTCATGTTGCTCGCTGGATTTCACCGTGTTCTACCCCCCTTAAGCTTTTCACAGCAGTCCCATAAAGTCTCTGCAGAACTCGGTGAGATTTATCGTAAGTGTGCAAACCATCACATCCCCTGTTTTAGAAACCAGTCAAGCAATTAATTAAAAAATACCCTCACGCATATACGCACCTAACATACATTTGTCTTTGGCGTTCACATTGTAGTTCTTCGTGGTTCAGAGGGCAAGTTTTGCTGTAATCCGTCTAGAGCTGATGGAATTCAGCCATATTTCTCTTTCTTGGCCACCCCTCACTCCACTACAACCTCCATGTTGTACGGATGGCTACATATTTCAACTTGTTTACACATGTGCACACTCACAAAAGACCCTGGACGGGCCAGAACAGATCGACTGGGATAATAAGCTCGGTTAGTGTGAATTAGTGGGATTATCCTTTACTCCTTTGGGGAAAGTTCACTCAAAAATTTACTTTCCCTCATCTTCTTCCAAACTGGTATGGCTTTCTTTCATCTGCAGAACACAAAAGTTTCGGTCGAAAAACGAAAGTCAATGCACTCTAATGTGTTTGTTTGTTTTTTGCCCCCCACTGACTTTCATTGTATGGGTAAAAAAATAATTTGTGTTCCACAGAAGAAAGATTTGGAACGACATGAGTAAATAATGACAATTTTCCATTAGGCGAATGATGTAGAAGGTCTCACTGGGCTGCGAAATGATGTGGTTAATGATGGGTTTTAAGCATTGATGAGGTCATATGTGACTTCAAACTGATCTAAAACATACTTTGAACCTCCCTTAACATGATCAAATTGTGAGTGTTCTCAGATCAGTGCATAATGACCGCCTAAAGGCACTTTTACACATATAAAACCTAGTGGTATCTGACGTCACATTCTCTAGACCTAAAAAGGCACCCTATATTGGGACATTTTGGCATTGTGGCACATTATACCACTCGTTTGCACCAAAAATCTTGTTCTCCCCCTCTGGATCACATCAACATCCAAGTTTCTTAATCCAGACAAATTGCAGATAAGAGCCAGACGGAATGAAGTTTTGTAATGTGTGGTATAACTAACATTATGTCCGTAGCTAAATGCCACAAAGAGTCTTAGCTCGATTCGCTGTATAATGTGATTTAAGGCACTGTCTTGGCAGGGGCCCTATTCCTCACTGACTTTATCAGTAAAAACTGGGGCAGAGTCCAGAGACAAGAAAACACGCTTGTGGTTTACAATGAAACCCAAGCGAGTGTTTGTGCTTGCTCTCAGAAACACCATTGTGACAGCACTTGATCATTTACAGTGGAAAGTAATCCCCCCCCCCACCCTCTCCTCCTTCAAGCAAACACTTTTTCCTCCGGAAAAACAGGGTTGTATCCAGCTTGAGAGAGCGCCACGGCTGTTACGTTTCGTTTTCATGCGAGAACATCCCAACGCTCATACATTCATCTCCAAACCTCATGATTCTGAATTAAATACAATATATACACAGGTTGAACCAACCACATAGAGAAAGAGATGGATTTACAAGACAAGTATGAAGCGGCACTTATCAGACAAGTGTTTTTCAGGGCACTTAGGGTGTGTTTTCGTATCTATGTGCAGCACTAGCAAAAACAAAGCATTATATATGGGCGCGACATTTCAACAAACCGTGTATCGCAGTGTTTATTTAACCTTCTGTGTGGCCGGGACCACGTGAGCTGGGGAGCACGTGTCTCTCCCTGACAGTACTTCCTCCTGGACCCCTGACCAGACAGCAGAGGGAGACTTGTAAAAGTGATTTTTGTCTGAGACTAAACGTATGCGTTTTTATCTTATCGCTGTGTTTTGCATGTGCGAAAGCCATAAATACTCAGAAGTATGAGTGTTTTCAAAGGGAGTCTATGCAACAAGCTGAATTCCACTGCGTTTATGTGTGCGTGTGAAAGATTTGAAGTCCTTTTCTTGTCCGGGCATGCTGCTCCGCTCGTCCGACAGGACGGAGAGGATTCCGCAGTACTGTAATCTGCCAGGATGCTCCTTTGAGGCTGGTGGAGCTACATACTTCCCCTCTCATCTTTCCTTCCTCCACATTCTCACTGTCACCATTCTCTTCTCATACCTCTCCGTTTTAAACTGTTTTAGATCCACTGTACACAAAAACAGTCCTCTCCAGTGAGTGGAGTTCCCACATCACACCGAAATACACCATTGGCACAGATTCACTTTGTGTGAGTTTTTGTCTCTCCTGTTCATAGTTTTGCTACCGTTTCAAAGATTCACATCTTTGATGTGATTTGTAGAAATATACATACATTCCTCTGTCTATAAAAGAAATAACCTTGTCCGAAATGTCTCTCATTCATGAATCCTTCACATATTCAAAGTCTTAAAGAAAGGAAAGTTGAACGATGGATTTAGTCTTTGGGTCACTTCCCCAAAACGGGAATGTAGTCCCAATCCAGTTCCTCTGATGCGCTCTTACAGATCCAGACGGAAAGCTCCGAAATAGCTAGAAGAGTCCTCGCCATACACCATCGTAGGAGATGAGACGGACACGAACACCTCGTCACCCGCTCGCAGCTCAAACAGGCCGCCCTGGTACACTGAGTGAAGGGCGTATTCTGCGTCTGGAGCCCAACATTTGGTCCCCACTCCCTTCAGCAGCTGAATCGGCCTCAGGTAGGAGGTTTTCTTATAGATGCACTGGACCAGCTGGTGGCTCACGCTGTTTTGATCCCCCTCGCTGGGAGAGGGATAGCGGAAGTATACCTGCGAGTACAGGTAATAGCGGCCGTCCTGGGGAACGCGAAGGCGCCCGTTGGCCAGTGTCATGTTGTGTAGATGGGCGCCGAAGCTCTGGTTGGCCCAGGAACGGACAGGATGGCGGCAGGACTGGTGCAGGTCTGCTTGAGGGGTGGAGTACTGAGCGCCACCTGAGAAAAGGCAGGAGACAGACTCTTGGTTAACACAGGGGTGTCAAACAGTCAAGGATTTCAGGATCACTAGAAACCAAATTAGTTGGTTGGAGCTACCGTATTTTCCCGCATATAACCCGCAGACGCAGATAATCCGCACCTTCATATAGCCCGCAGGCTTTGGGGGTGCGTGTAATTTTTTTTTTGGTATAACCAACGGTTGGTATATCCTTATATAACCCGCACCCATAGATTGATGAACTTTTTGTGTGTAAGATCACATTTCGAATTACGAATGTTGCTCGCATGACGTCAATTATCAATAACTGTTCAGGCTCGGTACACAGTGCTTGTGTGCGAAATTCCCACAATAAGAAAACAAACACAAGTCAGAATCAGAACTAAAAGAAAAAGCAGTCTCTCCTGCTGTGCAGCAGCACGTCCCATAAGAAGCGTATTCTACAGGTGTTGATCATCGGATGAGATGAGAAGAGCCCGCCCTCATGGCAGCACAGCCAATCACGTCTTCTTGCATGATTGACAGGTCAGAAAGCTTATCAGGCTGACAGCCTATAATATTGAAATATTATTACGTGTAAAAAATTTGGGATATAGCCTGCACCCTTATATAGCCCGCACCCCCTGTGGGGTTTGTAAAATCTGGTGTAACCCGCGGGTTATATGCGGGAAAATACGGTACACTCTGCAGGACATGTAATTTCACATGTCGCACGAAACAACATTTGCAAACCATTTCATTTTGATAAAGTGATGTATTTTTGAGTGAAACTTTTTGATGTTCAGCACAAGCACATACAGGGTACATAACAATAATGCATTGTGATTGTGAAAAGTAAGCGTTTCAAACTAAAACAGAGCTCTTTTAAATTTGTCATTACTTGCTACTATTGCCATAGCCTTTTTTACTTTAATGTTAACCAATATTAAAGGCCAACCTTTTCATTTTGGAATAACGTATTGATGAATCGTCTAAAACCAGGAATGTCTATGTGGGGATGTACTGATATTAAATTTCTTACAGATAATGATAAGCTGCTCATTATATTCATGTTATGGTTGATAACCGATAAAATGGGCATTTGTAATAAGATTAAATATTGTTGTTCAATTGTTTTTTTAATAAAGATTAATATTGGCATCACTTAATCCTCACATAAAGTTAATCCATTTTTTACATTTGGCAGACGCTTCTATCCAAAGCGACTTACATTGCATTCAAGAAACACATTGACATTCTAATCAGTTCTTGCTTTCAATGGGAATCAAACCCATGACCTTGGCGTTGTAAACGCCACTCTCTACTGGAAAGCTACTTCAAATGTAAAAAATAAGTGGGATAAACATGCACAATTAAATCTACTATAAATAATGTGGAAAAGTTAATAATTCAATAAAGTACAACAAATAACTCCAAAACAATGAGCAGGTGCACAAGGCAAGACACATAATTCACAAGGTAGAGGGAGGAATGAAAGATTGGTGGATTGTATTAGTACAGGAGAGATCAGAACAGGAAGGTATGGCTGCACAGGAGGGGAAGTTACAGACCGAGTGAAAAATCGAAGAACAGAGAGAGAGAGGCTGGGGAGGAAGGGAGGTGTAGAGGACATGGAGGAGCAGGCGGCGTGTTTCTCAAACACAATAAGCCACATTCCTCAAAAAAGATCAATAACACGCTAGACCTGCTCTTTGATTTACTGCTTCAAAAAGTTTTTAAAGGGCCATTCTTCTGACAAACGTGATAAAGAAAAACACATATGAAGTACAGATGTGTAGAAAAGCCCACTACGGCGGTTAATATAGATGTTCCCAAGGATTAAACAATTTCGGCTTTTTGAAGATAATGGCATGTGCAGTTTTCGTAATGCGTGTCCGTGATCCATCATCAAGCACTGTGCAGAGAGGTTTGTGAATAATGCATACATGTGTAAAAGAAAAAAAGGAAAAAAAGTGTCCTTTCACTCCCTTGTAGTTTAATGATCAGGCACATGACTCCAAAAACATAGCTGGTTTGACTTGGTTTCATTTCCTTCTGAGATGCGTGACTGAATAAATCTCTTTTTTTCCTGGTATGCATACCGTAAATAGGACTTTGATCTGAATAGCAGAACTTCAAAGGAACAGACAAGATTTTGGGATATTGAGAGAAATTATTTTGCTGTAGCTAAATAACTTAACAATTTCAGGCTGTTTTATAATCAATTTCTTCTTTGCAGCTGTTTGCCAGGCTTTTTTATGACATAGGGACGCTTTGCCACTGCCAAGAGGGATGCATGGCTCATGTATATGAAGGGCGCATTTAAAGCATGAACAGCACTGGCTGGAATACAATACACAACTTTTAAAATCTGAACAGATCTTTTATTTTATTTTATAGACATTATGATTATGTAAATGATTAAAGAGACGACTGAGAATCACAGACTAACAGACTTTCAAGCTGTTCTGAACACAGCAAACCATGCAGAAGTATATGCCACGTTGCTAGGAAATGCATGACAAATGAAAACAATGTGTTCGAAAATCAGCTATATGATATCCTACAACTGGATGGAATCAGTTGAGAAGTGACTGGATTATGAAAAGTGAGTGTTGTATTTTAGCATTACTTGCTACTATTGTTTTCCTGTGGCTCATACATTAGAGTGTGGCACTTGCAACGCCAAGGTCATGGGTTTGACTCCCAGGGAAAGCAAGAACTGATTAGAATGTCAATATGTACTTTGAATGCAATGTAAGTCGCTTTGGATAAATGCGTCTGCCAAGTGCATAAATGTAAATTCGTGAATGTGTAACCTTTTATTACTTTAATGCTAACCAACATTAAATCAAACATGTTTGAAATCCTCTAACCGAAATCATTGTCTGAAGCTGAAAAAAAAAATCATTGTCAATCTGTGAAATCTGTCAATCCTTATAGCCCAAAATCTGCAGATTGGGTCTGATTTTTGGGAACTAGTAATGACTCATCCAGACTGCAAATCAGGGGAAAAAGTCATGTAGTGTATTGCAGGACAAAATTTGATATTAATAAATATTAATACTTATTACAATGTTATTTTTAAGAAGAAAAACCTGCACCTCGACACGATCACAACACATCCCTGAAGTGTCTGCAGTGACCGTGAAGGCCTCATGAACCTGATCTCCAACCAGACAGAACTGGATTAAATATTTTGAGTGTCCCGATCTCAATCTGACTTCTAACCTGAAATGTTATCAATATAATAATCATGCACTGTTTGTTTGTCTGCCAGAGGAGAACTGGTTCCCCGACTGAGCCAGGTTTCTCCCAAGGTTTTTTTCAACATTCTGTTCTTCATCCATTCTGTCACCTGCTGGAGTTTTGGTTCCTGTATATTCTACCCCTAAACCTACCCATCACAGAAAACTTTCAAAAAACACAGTATGTTAGTATGTTTTTTAAGACATTAAGACATGGTTTACGAGGCACACACACACACACACACACACACACACACACACACAGACTCACCTGGTAGACTGCTAAGGGTCAGATGGGCTGATGGCCTCTGTGTCACTGTGGTCATAAACTTCGACCCTGATGTATTATATGAATGGGGCATGGCTCTTGCTTCTGAGAAAGAGATAGTCAGTAGACAGTCAGCACATTTAAATGGATCATAAAATATTAATTGTTGTTGTGTAAGAAATTTTAACTTGCTCTTTGAACGGCATTGTGTTTTTACTGCATCTATTTTTGTATCATTATTCCTGGTGCCTCAAGCACTGTGCATTACACTGTCACTGTGATTTATGGCAATTGTAGAGAAATGATGACACTCACCATGTAAAGCCTGTTTGGAGATGATACTGTCTGTAACCTGTTCCAAAAACACCAAAAAAGTTCCATTAGTACAGGCAACTGAGCGACATATGATGACTCCTCATATTCTAGGTTGTTAACAGGAATGTGAAACTGCATGAGTTTTATAATCGCGTCTTTTCTTCTTTTTGTTTGTCTCGCAGGCAGATGACTGCGGTTAAAGTTTACCTTAAGTTACAAAACAGCAACAGTTAATCAACCATTGTTACAGCAGAAACATTTCTATTTCAACAATTTTTCCGCCTTTGAGTTTCTAAGGGCAGAAATGTTCAGTTTGTGTCGAGCTGGAGGGTCAGCCAATGTATGAAATGACTAAGAATAGTTTTTTAAGGTCACCTTTTTAAAGGGCAGTTTTTCCTGTGACGGCCATATTTCAACCAGTCAAACCCAGATATCCAGATCATTAGTTCCACCGACTGGGTCTTGAACTAAAAACACTCTGATTACTGGCTCATTTCCACTGCCTCCGGCCAGCCTCAGCTCAGGGGTAATATATTCCAAACACCATCTGATTGGACTAAATTAAACTAATTGAAAACTCTTGTTGATTTGTTAAAAATGCAAGTCAGTGATTGAATCACTGCATTAATACCAAACAGAGAATGTCCTCAAGAAAGTGCTTTGGGGGAAAAATCCTTATGATCCATAAAGCTATAAAAAATGTAAAAAGTTACTAAGTAACAAGCCAAAGTCCCTCAGGCTGGTTTTGACCTCTCGTTTTCTTTCCACTTTCTTGAATACTTCTTGGATAAACTTCAAATATAAAGCTGTAAGTTTTACAATCTATTTTAGTCTATAAAATTTATAGTATTTTGCCTTTCCGTCTTTCACAGTACGTCATGTTGTGTTCAGTTGTTGTGTATTACTGTCTATGCTAAAATATGAATGGCTTTTTAAGGGAAAAACATAGTTTATACCCTTTCTTCCCTTCTCTTTCTCTCTCTCCTCCCCAGTCCCCCCTTTTGTTCTTGCATATCAAAGAAAGAGAGAAGGAAAAAAGAGAACAAGATGGATTAATAGAAATCATTCTCATTGACTAGGCGATACTAGCCGTTTTTTATCGCTTGGCACTGTTGCTAGGACATTGCAAAAAGATCCTAAAGAAAATTGAGTGAACACAAAACAAACATGTGACGCCAAAAAGAATTTAAACAAAATATTTCAGGATTTTAAAACTCCTTTACCTCCAAGCGCTATTCCTTTAGCGGTCCAATTGGTTTCTACACAATATTCTCTAGAACTGTAAGAATCGATTAATTGAAAACTTCGGTAGGAATTTTGGTTTATCCTGGAGGATTTTATGGAATTCTTAGTTGATCGCATTATGTTCCTTTTGGAATGGTTCCCATTTATGTCAGATAATGCAATAGGAATCCTTCACACAAGCATCTGTCTGTGAGGCCTAGTTAAAGTGTGCATGCAATCTGTTTTCTGGAAAACAACCGAGTTCAGAAGGTGGAGGGCAGAGAACGGACCCATACAAAGACCTCAACAATAACAATAAACACACCCAGCGCTAACCCTTTGGCCCACACAACCGTGTGCCAGAAAAGGCATACAGCCGAGGAACATTTTTCCTCCATTCACAGAGCAGGAAGCGGGTGAGTACATGCACACAGCGTGCGAAGAAAGCCATTAGTGTCCTCTCCAGCTGACTTCAGTCGAGACGGCAATCCAATACTTTTATGTGGCCGCCAATGCCAGAGTTAGCTCTGCCGTTGAGATACTGAAGCACAGTGCATTCCCTTCCTCCAGGAGAATTATTAATAAATAACTGTTGCTTTCCTTGAGGCGTTGAGCAAGGCAAACAATAAATCCCAGAGCATTAGACTTTGCTCAGTCTAGTTCAGGTAAACGGCTAATAACCCACAGTACTGATAGACACAAACACATTCTCTGCTGGATAAAATCAGTGCATGCCTGTTATGGGGCTTTGAATGAATGGGGTGTGTGTATATGCTTACAAGTTGTTTCCTGCCATTCTTGGCTGCTGTCTGAGGTCGGCCCCATTCCTCTGTCCCGCAGCCCCTTTCACCAGAGACCTCACCGTTCCACTATTGAGCACAACGGTCTCCTGGATCTGACCTTAAGCCCTGTGAGAATTAATCTCTCTCTTTTGCTTTTTCCCTCCTTTTCTAAAAAAGTCTGTATCTATTCACCTGGGACTGGTTACACTAGCTGTGTGCAAGTTACAGTTTAGCCTACTTGTAACATAAATGAGAACTATATTACAACCACTAAAAATGTGATCATTGGACTACTCCACTTAAATCAAATGCAACCCTTTGTATAAACTAAATATTTAGGAGATCTTCTGACCGGGAGTATGTAATGCAATTGGACTGCCAGTAATATGACAGACTGGATTACATCAGGGAGAGCATGATTTGTGAGAACTTTAAGTCTGCATTTAGGTCTTAAGACTTACAAACAGCAGTCGGGATTAGTCCTGTTTGTGCCCGTGTTTCCCTTGTTCTCTCTTTCTCTCGTCGGGGATCTCTGCCACAGTGTCACTTAATGAGGTGTTAAAGATGTGACAGGCTGTCTTCAGTCTCAGTTTTGGTGTGGAGAATGGTCTTGAAGACTTCCGAGGCTTTAAACCCAACTTAATCTCTCTTTATTTTCTCTCCCTCGCTCTCTTTAGATGGAAGGTTTCAGTGTAGCACTCGCTGAAATTCGACTCTAAGTAATACCAGCTTTGAGAGCTCAGCACATATTTGGCAAGAGGCGAGCCATCGTGTACTCCATGCAGAGCAACATGAGAACGGCAAATGGACCGGCCTTTATTACTTTATTAACTTCTTTCTCTTTTTCTTCCGTCTCACCTTAGAAAGTCTTGTGTTCACTTGTTACCAAACCCACTCTGCGTCCATAAGATAGTAGTTTCCCGAAATTTGACTAACAAACAATACATTCATCCAGACAAACCGCATGTAGTAAAAGCGACCACATCATCGAAAACAGTCCTTGAGCTATGATTATGCAGAAGATAAAGGTTAGAGGGCAGACAGAGATAGCCTTTGTGTTTGTTCTGAGGCTGGCGGAAAACTTTGTGGCTGGCGGAATGCCCCGGGTATGATCACTGCTTTCATCGTAAATCTGTTTGAGACGCTTGGTGGTGACGCAGCGCTGCTTCAGTGGCGGATGTGAGCCCGAAGACGAGATGCTTCCTCATCTAATGAGTCATTAGGAGAATCTGAGACAAGGGGAGAACGGGGACAAAACGTCCCATTTAGCTTTGTGGGAAACTGAGGACGGATTTAGGGATATTGAGAGGACTCAAGTGGCTGCTGTGGGGTCCTGTTCAGGTGCAGTTTGAGGATATAGTATTCCTTGGAATGCTGATATTATTTCTGAGCTGGACCATATCCATTCTGCCCGAGATGTTGTAGTGGCTTTTGATTAGCTGACTTGCGTTAGGGTTTCTGCATGTGAGCCTTTGTGATTCTATTGCAGGGTTCCACTTTTTGTTAGCCGTGCAGACATTCTGTATTATGCGTCACATCAATGCCTAACAAGGGCCATGGAAAGTCGAGGAGCAACAATGGTCAGTGGTTTGCGGATACTTCACGTCTGTACGCTGCTGAAGTTGAGAATCTGGAGGACGTACGACTTTTCTATTTGCCTTTTTCTTTTTTGAGTCCTCCATAATAACTACCAGGTGTTCTGGCATTCTCTGGATTCTGAAGGTCTTTGCCTCAGAAACACGCATTTCCTTCATCTCTCCTCACTCACTCATTCCCTGCCTTCGTTGTGAACACTCTCTCGAACCTCCTCTTTCTTTTTCTGTGTGCTTTACCTCTGTGCTGACATAAAGCTGGAAAAGAGCCCAAAAGCCTCGGCGTGTGCTTATTTGGCTGTTTCTTTCTTTTTGTGTAAATTTCTTCTTTCCTCATGTAAGTCTGAATCGCACACTCTCTTATTTGTATTGACGTGCGAACATGCATACAGACACATATGCACATAGACGTTACTTTTTTATTCATTTTTGTATTTTGGGACTTGCAAACAGTCTGTCCCCTATGTTCTGGTAAAACTCTCTATTATTTGTTTACTTTTTCCACTGACCGATCCCTTAGCATGACCAGGGAATTCTTTAGCGCACCATAATTGCATCTCTCAGAAGTGGTGCATGTGTTTTTAATTAAGAAGCAAATGCCTCTGTCTCTGAGTGGCAATAAATTGTTTGCAGCCTCACTCAATTAGTAGTGAAAGATTTGACGGTACGCACGGGCTGTTGCGCATGGGGGGGGAATGGGTTGGACAGGGTAGGCATGCTCCATACAATCTGATAACATATCCAAGAGACTTAAATAAGTTGTTCCATAATGCAAAAATGTCAAAATGAAGCCTATTTTCTTTCCAAATAAATGTTTCTTAGTTTTATTGTAAATCACTCATTGGTTACTCATTACTCATTGTAAATTACACAACCTTTACCCTTTTCACTTATTCAATATGGGCTATTGGATAATGGTAACTAATAGCCAAATAGCTATTTATAAAGTCTGTCTCTGATGGAAGTAGGATCATCCAATCAGCTCACGGGATACCAGCTCGCGCCAGAAACCAATCACGTGTCTTGTCTGAGTGCCCTTTGGTGTGTACAAAGCCTCTGAGAGAGTTTCTCTCTTTGTCTGGCATCCTGGGAAACCGTTTCTCTCGCATCACGATAAAACAACGCTGTTGAAAAATCTGCGATGCACTGAGGCTACAAAACTTGAACCGCAAAGTGGTGAGGGATTACTGTATTAAAAAATGACTCAGTGTATTGAATTGGTGGTTAATGAATATATTGTGCATGTTTTAATTTTAATTTATTTTGACAAAACATATTACATTTAGTATTACATTTCTAGCATTCAAAGGTTTAGGATCAGTATGATTTTTAGTTAAGTTAATATTTGATAACATAAAATTTATAAAAAGTGACATTAAAGACTGTTTTTTACACGGGTTCCACAAAAATATTAAGCAGCACAAAAGTTTTCTGCATTGATCATAATAAGAAATATTTATTGAGCACCAAATCAACAGATTAGAGTAATGATGCTGAAAATTCAAGTTTACTATCACATTTTAAATTTTATTTAAAGTTATTTTAAATTGTAAAGCCTTGGTGAGCATAAAATACTTCTATCAAGAACATTAAGATATCTTACCGTGTATTTAATGTAAATAAATGTTTGACTTTATTTGATGTTTTGCAAGCCCAATCGCACCTTTAGAATGAGACTCTTTCTAAAACCAAGCTCTAGGCTATCATACATGTCAGTTTTATTAATGTAAAATCCACTGGAAGACTGTGAGGGGAAAAAGCTGGATGCTGAAGGGATAACCAGCCACGCCAGGGGAAAACCAAGACATTTCCTTCAAATCTGAGCTCTGACTGCTAGACTGGTTCATGATCAGGACAAGTGGGTGAGTCACCCTCCACAATGCTGCATATACAAGCATAAATGCCTGAAAAACTCTCCCATGACTCAACCATCCACTTTTCTTCCCTTAGGAGATTGCAATCACTTGCCAGGACACATTTATAGTAATAGCAAGTTGCTTCATGCTGTGAAGAACTTCACTTGCAACTGTTGTCTACAATCGTGCCCATGAATTAGAAAGGCAGATGATGTTTTTAATAGCTGTTATTAATACATGGCTTGTCTCGACAGATATCCTGACAAATGAACGTTGAGCAACAAGTAAAATCAAACAGAGACTTGAACTCACCTTGGAAATATAGGCCTTTATACCCTCTGCTAGTTTGATGCAAGGCTCTCCAAACAGTTGGGCCAGGTCTTCGGGAATGTCTCTGTCTTTATCCAGAGCGTTAAGCAAGCCCAGGCACCGCAGCTCTTCCGTAACCCCCTGACTCTTAACCTGCCAAAAGGATGAACATTAAAACACAAGTCCAAATCACAACCCTTTAATCTGTAGGTGAGAATGTGATTTGAATGCCACGTCATCCTAAGGAACGATGAGAACAGCACTTTGGTTTAGGAAGCAAACTGGGAAACTGGGGGTTTAAGGCATGCTCAATGAGAAAACAATCTGCTCAAGGCCAAAGCGTAGGCTGAAGATCAAAACAAGGGCATGTATCCCTCTTGACCCTTTCCTGGAAAGTAGATGAAGACATCTGCAATGGGGCTTGCTATGGAAAGACAATGGGGGCACAAGTTCAGCTCAAAAACCTTGAGCCAGCTGGAGAGGTACGTCCTACATAATGAGGTACTTCAGATGACCTTAGACTTTCTTTCTCTCTCTTTCTGTCCCTGTTCAGAAACCCGGAGCTGCTCCAAGAAATATATGTTGCCAGTTAAGGATCTCTGTGTGCAATTTCGAAGGCTTGAGTCACGGTCCGCCAAAGCTCCTAATGACTCTCCAGCCGCCGGTGGAGCGTGGCAGCAGAAGGTGTGTTTCGTTAACTCTCGCCGCGTTATGGTTTTCAAAGCGAGTCAGGCAGGTAATGAGAGTCCCCCATGTTGATCTGGGCTGCGCTCAAAGGAAGAGCTTAAGACTGATCTGAGACCGGTTTTGCAATTTCTTGTGTAAACACACAAGTTAGGCTGGCAGCACTTACAGGACCGGGGCCAGACTTGTTCATATGTGTTGATCGACAACCCGCTTTTTATTTCCTCATGAGTAAGCTTGGGATGTTCAGCACATTAAAATTACTTCAGAATGAGCAGAAAAATACATTAAGAAAACAGGCTAGTTTGGTTGCACTTTACTATACGGTTCAATTTGGAAGCAACTTACTGACAATCCATATATATATCTGGGGCCAACAATAAAGACGCAAAGGAAACTGAGGTGCAACCGAGTTTTACTTTTATTTATCTTGTACATGTTTTTGCAAACTTAAATATTTGGTTAATGAGCACAATGTAAAAAAACGAAAGACATTTTTTATTTGATCAAAAGTATTAAAAGTATCAAAAGATTTTGAAATTGTATTACACTTTTAAATAACTTAGATATTTTTATACTTTAAAATGTCATTCATCCCTTTGATAGTGAAGCTGAATTGTATGTTATTTAAATTAAATAGAAAGTCCAAAAGAACAGCATTTATTTGAAATAGAATTTTTTTAAACAATGTAAAAAGTATTTACTGTTATTTGATACATTTTACATTACAATTTAATACATCCTTCTTGCTGAATAAAGTAATTAATTTATTTTTTAAGAAATAACCCAAACTTTTTGTTGCAAAAACTGGATAATTACTTTGTGGTGAGACTAGAATTTTTCATTTTTAATTCATGATTCTCGGTACATTAAATACATTTGGAGCCTTACTGTAAAAGTGTTCTAAATAGGAGTTACTTTGTACTCTGATAAGCTATATTTACCACCTGAGCTAATTTTACCTGAAAAAACATAAACACCCTCTGACAGATGACAGTGATGACAAAAACCCAGTTTATCTGATGTGTCATATCTCGTGCTTGCGTGTACACGTTCAAAACCTTCATAACCGTAAACAACTTCTTGTCTAGTAAGTGGCTACTTCCTGCTATTTATCTATTAGAAATGGGTCAGTTACACATGCCCTGGAATCTGAAGTACTGTCCAGGGTGTGGATAAGTGTTAGCCAGCAAATGATCATTTGTCATCATGAGTTACACCAAATAAATTAAACAACTCTGGGTCAATGCTGCTACACCCTAATACACGTAAACTCCAACAGTATTGCTATACGTAATCATTCACAGATGGGCCGACTTACAAAAAGCATGGAGCTCAATGCTTGGTCAAATAAGTCAAATCAACGTAGATGGTGGTATTGAGTCATTGGTAGCGAGACTAGTGGCGCTCAGGAGGGTTTCTGATCCCAGTGAGGGCAGCAGGAAGTGGGGAACAATGCTTCAGTGTTAGCCCTGATGGGGAAGAGAAGCCACCACTGAACTTTCTGCTTCACTCCACATCCATTGCTTTTTTGGGAAAGGATTAAATAAGAGAAACCAGGCGTGTAACTTAAATCCATGCCAGGGGCTCTCTGTCTCTGTATCTCACTATAACGTCTCACCCTTCCTCTCGCTTCTCTCTTTTTTGTCTCCCCCCCCCCCCCCCCGAGGACAACAGGTTAGTCTAAGTAGGTCTTCAAAGGAAACTTCAGCCAAATATTCAATTTGAGCATTTGGCAAAGAACAAAGTCAGAGGAGATTGTTCTCTTTCTCTTCCCTTTTCTAGAAGACCACACAGAAGTCAAGGCAATAGAGAGCAATGCTGTGGCCTTGGGTCTCTAAAAGCAATAAATCATATCACAGTAAGAAGGGAACCCCCATTTTTAGCAAAGTGAGTTTTATTTAGACTCACACAAAGAAAAGTATGCAAACAAGTTCAGTAGGTGTTTTCCTCTCAATGACAAGTCTCTCTAAAATTAGAGCATGAACAAGTGTGACACACACCACGAGTTAGAGTTGGTGATAGAATGCATACTCTGCATGCCATCGGCCCTCTAGTACACACCTGTACATACAAACATTCGACTTTACAATGACCTGTGCCATTGTGTGTGGCAAAAGCCCCGGTTGCCAGGGGTAACTGTCCTTTTTTCTCATAATCACCTTTGTCTTGGCTCCTCTCATTGGCTCATAAATCTCTGGTAAATGGCCAATGAAGACAGGCCTTATTAAGAGTCCATTGTGATGCGTTTTTAAAGCCCTCTGGGTGTTCTGTGAAGTTTTGCGCCATCCCTATCCCGTTCTGCTCTGTCTGACTGAGTGTTACACTTCTAGAATACTAACTACGTGCCTGTCAGTGGAGCGCGGCTTCTTTTCCTCAACCAAATGGGGCCCTAGCAGTTGTTTCGTCCTGCTAGAGCATCTAAAGAGAGTATCTGAGAAGCAGGATTTGTTTTGTTTGTTCTCTGCACGTAATTAATACAGAAATTAAACTTGACATGGACAGATTGGAGTAATTATGAAGTCAATTTAACTCAAGTAACTTGATTGAATAACAAGTTTTAGCTTCCTTTTGGGGCTAATCTCATCAGAATAGGCTGTTAAATTTGATTAGTCAAATAAAGACAGATAAAATGCACCAAAATGTCTTTGGAACATTCAGTCGGCAGAGTTTTCACATTACCGTGCTAATGGTGCTAAATGAGGGAGTAGCATTGTTTATTAGCTGTCCTGTTATTGTAAACCGGGGCTTTATTCGTCCTTGCAGGCTCTGATAATGGGATAAAATGGAGGTGTTTACTCGTCTTTTAGGACAACACTGTGAATATCCCATCTGGTCAGTGCACCAAGATGAGCACAGGATATTTATGTTAGTGCTGAAGAATGTTCATTAGGCAACAGCTGTGCGAGCGAGAGAGAGAAAGCGAGTGCATATGTGTCTTTAATTTCAATACATCCTCACTCAATAGCTCAACTCTTTTCTTCTTGCCTTTTCAGCTTGTCATTGTGTTGAATTGATGACCATCCCTCTGGAAAAAAATACCTTTAATCCTTCAGCAAACACCACGGTGGATGTTTAATCCTTGAAAATATTTTCCTAAGGCTTTTTGTTCATGTACGACTGAAACTTCATCATAACTAGGGCCCTCGAAATAGGCCAGGAGATATTTCAAACCCTTCTCAGATTTATTAGAAAAGCCCGCGTCTCGAACGTTACGCAAGATTTATACCGAGAAGTGAATCATTGCTTGGCCTAGTTTAATTTATTCAGCAAAGACGAAAAATAAAAAGCTACTCCGTGCCACCTAATCAATTTAGATGTAAGGTGACAAATTATAAAATCTATAGCTTTATATCAGTGAAATTTATACGGAGCTTTGTCCTCATGTCAGTTTTGTATTAAAGGCTGAACCAGTGTGTGTGACGCTGGAAACTATCCATGCCTTCTTCGGACCTGGCAAACATAACGTAACTTGAATCCGTAAAGAATTATCAGAGAAAAGCAGCCACAATTAGATGTAATTATATGTTCTACATATAATAAGCGTGCTATTACAGTGAGAACGAGAGGAAAGACAGAGGGAAATTGAATAAGAATAAAGACAAACGTGAAGGAGAGGAGAAAACAAGAGGGTGAGAGAGTGAGACGTTGTGGATCTTGGCAATGGAAAATGTCACAGGAGGTTTACCATGGGGAGCCTGAGAGGAGACAAACATTTGCTTGCAGGGTATTGCTTTACAATGAATTTCTGCTATTTTTTGCTGAGGAGCCAGTCTGTCGGTTGAAGGAGAAGGAGATTGAGGCTGGTATGAGCTGCATGCACCAGACGGTACCACCTTCCAGCTCAGTCCGAAACCTAATCTAAACTGATTTTGTCAATCATGGTAACTTATAAATAGGTCAGCCGGAACTCTGAGTAATTTCAATGGTGATGACTTGCGTGGGAGCTTCTGCTGTTATCCTCTCTGTTGTGTTTACAGTCTCGCAGTGTGACCGTGAATTAACCTCGCTTTCTTTTTCCTCCCAGAGGTAGAGCGTTTATTTGAAACAATCAGCATTATCTCACCGAGCGCTATCGCTTTACAAGCTTTACTGATCGAAGGGCGGTTTTATCTAGAGAATATTAGAGCGTAGGTAGTAACTTCAGACATTTTTTTGGGTCTGATTTAACTTCTGGATTCAGAGTTTATTCATAACAGACAGGGCTTACAGAACCCTAAATTAACCTAGGGTTTAGTGTTTGGGGGTGATGACTAAATGCAGAATTTCTTAATTTCTTCATTATATATTGTTGATTATACTTGTTAAAATGACACTTGTCCGATAATCTCAACATTGTGTTTCATAGAATGTTAATGTTGTATTTCATTAACATTATGTCTATATATTGTGCTGATTCACTACATAAAGACAGGCAGTAAAAGTATGCATAGGAACTTTTGAAGCATTTCCAACACAATACAATGTTACAAAACAACTGCACAACTTCCTTGTCTCAGTATTTTGATTGGGTAATCATGTTTTGTTTTCTTATTTCTTTTGTTTTGCATATTTAATTCATACTGTTAACAATTTGACTATATTATTCACCGTAAATGTTATTTGAGAATTTTTGTTCAGACATTTCTTATATTTTATGATGATGACTGTTATTGTTATTAATGATCTTCTTCTTCTTTTTTTTGAAAAGCACATTAAATGTGATTTTTCTGTGAAATCATTTAAATCTGAATCATGTTAATTCTTAGTGAATTCAAAGCCTTTAACGTGTCAGTCTTTACAACCACAAAGGATTCGATTCGATTACAAGAAATAACCCACTTTTCCATCACAATTCAAATGCATTTCTCTCATAAAAATTCATTTCTCCGTTGCAGACTTGGTTTGACCGCGTGTCAAAACTTAGCGAGCTGCCTACCTTGACAGTATTTTGGGGAAACATGCTGTCTAGTGAGGGTACTAGGTTTTGAAGGCGCCTGTGATGCTCAAAAATACTTGGAGGCACGAAACTCACTAAGTTTTAGGACACGTCCTGTTCATCTGATACAGACAAGAAAATAATCAGTGCAACTTAAAAATTTTATAAAAAAAAGTTTACCTGCGATAAAGACATGTTTAAGTAGACAAAGAGTCCGGTGGTCGATGCGATTTGCAGCACGACCACCACTATCACGACCATTGCGATCCATAACTTTGATGGCGAGTCTCGACCGCGGCCGTTCGCCGGAACCATCATGTATGTGGTGGACTCGCTGCTGACCGACCTGAAGTAATCCTGGTTATTCTGAGTAGCCATGGCATTCCTAAGACGTGAGTTGATATGCAGTTAGTGACAAACAAATAGAAAGCGGCAGCGGGACGTTGAATAAACTCCTTGTTGTTGGCGCAGAGCGGCCGTGGGAGGGTCGAGTCTGTCCCGCACTCGCATGCAGTCAGTCTCTAATGCTGTACGTGTGTGTGTGTGTGTGTGTGTGTGTGTAGACGCTGAGGGGTTGAGTCTGAGGTAAATTACTGCAACTACTCTTCATTTCCTTAACCCTTTTCCTCATACAAGATATATGAAGCCTCTATGACTTTCCCAGTTCTTTACGATTTATTGTATGATTCCAAATTTTTTTAACGAATCGAGTAAACAAATATATGGCTTATCCCCATAAAATATGTAAGTGCATTGCATAATGGAAATGCGTTTTGATTATAAAAAATTCCCATGGAGTTACAAGATTGTATTTACATGACAATTCCAACACTGTGAATCACACAAAATGAGGCCAGCTCGTGTATCAATTTTATTTCCAAGACAAAGAAAACAGTTGCTGAGAGGGTGAATTCTAGAAATATATTTTTTGTAGTTGTTTTAGGTTATTTTATGCTTGTTTTGTCTTAAATTGTCTTAAATAATCTGTAGTCTTTGGAGGTTTGCTGGGGCCCCCTAGTGGACCCCAGGGCCCCAGAGCCACTAGTTTACCAAGTTTAAGATGAGCAGTTAAAGTGTCCAAAACCCCTCTAAAACCAGCCGACAGACCAGTCTGACCGGGTTGGGAGACCAGTTAAGACCAGCAAACCATATACAATGATTGCTTTCGACAATCCTATAAGATCATTATGGAGCTAATAAACTTGGGTATTGCATGCATGTAAACTAATGATGATGGCATCTATTGAATCGTAGACTGCGACACAAGTTTGTATAGAAGAATAAAGCATCATAAGCATGTGCTGGTGGTAAACATGTGAAGCGAGATGAATCTCACTTTGGTAATTGAGCTTTTTATGTGCGGTGAAAAAAGAGGGGGAAGTGAAAGAGGACTTTAATCTCTAATCCTTTATCTTAAGGCATGTTATGAAACTCCTTAAGATAAATGTAAACTTTTGTAAGAATGATATTATGTGAAATTATTGGAAGTATTTTCTTTAAAAGGAAATGATCTTGAATTTGGTGTGGTCATGTGGTTCTTGCGAAGACTCGTTAAAAACATGAAGACATGTAGTTTATTAGATAATATGTTATGAAAAACTACAAATGTAATGTTATTTTATCTGTGTTACTGAGAAGGACAAGATCACTGATGCAGAGGATGACCCTGGTTTGATGATGCTTATTTGTGTAAAGGTAAAATATATAGGAAGACAGAAAGATCTGAGTAGATCTGACTAAAACATCCAAAGATGAAAGACTTTGAGAATGTCTAATAAATTACGTTTATCACTTGTACTCTTCAGCTGTCTTGAAAATTCCAGTTGTCTCGAGATAAACGGCCCACAGTAAAACTAAAGGGACACGAAACTTAATTCCTCTCAACACACTGTAAATATATGCAGCCTTTCTGTCTGTTTCAGCCATAAACAGCAGGAGACGAGCTTCGTGTGTGAGCCATTGCATATGTTTGTCTGTACTGGGTCTAGTGGAGATGGAAGACAGATGTCTGATAGATTTTGGTTGGTCAAGGCTCGTGGTCGGGCCTTGGGAAACCGACGAGACCGATGCTCACACCTCAACCACTGATCCTCGCTGGTTTACTATGGAAGTGCACCAAAAGGGGTGAGCATGTGAGACAACAACTTGTGGTCTGCTACTGATTGTCCATCAAACAATTTCTGGCAATGATATTTAGTGCTGTCAACAGGGAGAGAAGCTATATGAAATCATGTACTCATTTGCATACCTACTCAGGACAGACATTTCAACACTGGATAAGTCGGTTTCAAAAATGTCTGTTTAATTTTGTTGACATATTAAAGATTTTTACAGAGGGGATATTTGATATCTTATTTTATCACTTCATAAGTAAAAAAAAAAAAAACTTTAAAGGTTCAGAAAATAAATTCAGAAAAATACTTTTACCCAATTTTGGGAATAGAATGCAATATAAATCATGCAAAGTATATATATATGAAACTGTTTCCCATGTTTAAATTCTGAATGTGTATCCAAGTACTGTATTTGGATAGGAATAAAACTAAAGTTTGGTGTATAAGTGCAAATGAACAGGATATTTGATGGCTCAGCATGAGAGTACTCAATAATAATTTCAATATTCATTATAAGATATATTATCCCATTATCACACACACATATATATATATATATATATATATATATATATGTGTGTGTGTGTGTGTGTGTGTGTGCACTTTTCTTTACAGGCTGTTTTCTTAAAATGAATATTGAATATATATATATATATATATATATACATACACACTCTCACACACACACACATACATATATTTAAGTCTGCCATCAATGTAAGTAAGTCTGCCAAATGAATAAATGTGTATATGTATGTATATATATACAATTACAAACTATATATTGTAATATATATATTGTAATTCTACATATGCAAATAAAAAAGTAATAAAAAAGTTTAACAAAATGCAAACACTTGACAATTGACATTAAAAAAATCATAGGTATTGCTTGTATTGTCTTGTCTTAAGGAAATAGTTCACACACGCACACACACACACACACACACACACACACACACACACACACACACACACACACACACACACACACACACACACACACACACACACACACACACACACACACACACACACACACACACACACACACACACACACACAAATGAAATGAGGGTGAGTAAATGATGACAGAATTTTTGCTTTTGAGTGAACTAATCCTTTAATACAGTGCAGACCTCAGATCACAGAGAACATTTTAAACACATAGAACTTATCTTCAAGATAAATAGTGGCTACAAAGAGCCTGATGTGAAAATTCCTTGAAAACTTCCTAAACCTGAACATGCGCCACTATTCTCCAGAGCAAGCATGTTGAATGTGTTGTACTCATTTTAATTTAATTGATTTAGTCTTTTATACAGTTTCCTTTCTCCGCTGTCCTTTATGACCCGTTTGATCACATGATTACAAAGTATTGCTCGCCCTCCCTGTTCACTTAAGTTACTGTGCTTGAGCGATACGAATAGAACATATATGAGTACATTATGTCTATGAGGCCTGTTTAATGTAAGGAATTCCTTCACATGCGTCTGGCTCTTATTCTAGAGAATACATGGATGTGTCATAGCTTGGGGAGAAGTGTGGGTGGGGGATGTTGGGAGATTTTCCAGAGCCCCCATGATCCATTTGACTCTATATGTGTCAGCTCTGTTGCAATCACTTCTTCCCTTCTCTCTCTTCCCCACTCCCCTTTCCAGTTATCTTTTTTCCTTATGCAGGTTTTTCTTGCCGTCCCTCATTTTTGGCAGCGATGGTTCCTCAGACATTGGAACAAACACTTCTCCAGATGCGTTTAACGGGGCTGGACTGAAAGCCATTGTGTCTTCACTGACACTGCAGCTGTGAAGTCAGTCCCCTGTGTGTATGAGAATATGTGTGTGTGTGTGCAGGAGAGAGAAAGTGAAAGAAAGAGCATGTCTGGGAGGGGAGACTAATAGAGCGAGGCGGAGGGTCAAAGAATGAGTATGTGTGAGTTTGTGTGTGTCCCTGAATTTCAGGCTGTGGTCGCCAAGAGTGGGAGTGAGTGGGATGGAGGTTTTCACTAAAGCGCATTCCTGCCATGTTAGGTATCACTGCTTTGGGAGTATTAATGGGATGCAGTAAAATAGTCCTGTTTTTACACACAAAGTCCTGCGCACCTCTTTAGAGCAATCAGCTCTGCCATAAAATATCTCCAACAATACAGCATTCACTGTTTATCATTATTCTGACACACTTTATTATTGGTACTGACATATTGTTGAAAAATAATATACAGAATCTTTGGTCAAGAATGTGTCAGTGTGTTTTGGAAGGTTCTAAAGCTGATTTGTATTTAGATTTCAGCTTACCTAGTAATGGCTGTGTTTTGAATGTTTGTATTTGGAGAGCAGATCTCATATCGGATTAAACAGACAGCATGCATGCAGCTGTTTCGGGTTCATTTTCAATGGGTGTGAATGAAATTGATTATAACTGCATGCAATCTATGACTCTGTCTTATTGTATTAATGTTTGGGATGTGAAAGGTTGTGTGGATGAAGGTGAATGTCTGCTGTTTCCTGTCTTCATATCAGGGGGTGTCTCACGGATCGATGACCGGTTCTGCAAGGGGGAAGCTGTTCCGAGATCACTTTAAACGTGTATTGTCAATCAGGTACTGCAGATGCTCCAGGAGAGAATCTGAGCTCTCATAGCGTCCTCTGCTGGTCGCTCGCTGCATGTCACAAAACTCCTCAAGTGAAGCCATTAAAGCACCCACTGTCCATCCATTCAGACGGGCGCTCTGAGAGAGTCTGCAAAGCTAAGGGAACATGTCAGTCAAATAAAACGTGATAATGAAAATGATAGACTTTAGTATAAGCACTTCTAATTAAACTGATTGGCTCTTTCAAAGCAAGTAAGATATGGTGTAAAATGAATGCCATCAAATAATTACAGTGCTTCTTTATACTTTTTTAAAGGTCTAATTCATATCTCTATAAACTCAAAGCTATTGTGTTGGACTGCAACCAGGATTGTTATAAAATGCAGTGAGTTATAACAACAAAAAATAAAACAAACTTTTTCTGCAACCACAATACAAAACATTATTGTTAGCCATGCTTTATTACATGTATTCAATCATTGTATTAAATGATAAAATGTTGATTTAATAATAATAATTCCACTTTAAATACACATGCAAAATCAAAACTGATGTCTTTAAACTCAAAGCCAATGTCAACTGGGATTGTGATAAATGGGTTGAGTTGCAACACTGTCAGTTGAACCACTTATAAATAATACATTTAAAAAAGGATTTATCAGACAAAACCAAACAATTAGTTAATTTATATTTGATTTGCATTAAGGTTTCTTTATTTACTCTTACTGAAACAACAGTCCAAACTACTTTTAGTTGTTAACCCATGTTTTATGTATTTATTAAAAGAATCAAAAAACTGTTTCTTTAATTTTTTTTTATGTAAATAAAATTGATTGGAAGTTGGTATAATAATAATATTGAACAAGTAAACTAACTTTAACGAAGTTAAAGCCCGCTCATATCAAATACTATAACAATAATGATAGCTTTAAAGTTTTAATAAGGGTCCTAATTCTATATGAATAGTGTCGTCTCTTACAGTTGTGCTGTGGCCTTCCCAATCTATTCCCAAATCTATTCTCATGGAATTGTAACAGAGCCTAACACTTTATCGATATTGTCCTTAGTGTGAACGGGGCCTTTAGACATTAAAGCAAAAAGTATTTCAATCATATGGTCTCCTTACAGGCAAGTTTACTCTGTGATTACTGTAGTATTCTGTACCTGTTGCTGAAGGCTTGTGTCTGGTAGATCAAATTGAAGTGCTGCAGTCCCGTTCTGAGAGGCCGCGGCCCAGAGTAGAGCACATTGCAGTTCCTGGACATGACGACTTTCCTCAGCACATATCTTGATCACCAAAGGTTTAATGTCTTTCTGGGAGCCAAATTCTGCTCCCCCAGGTTGCTTACAGTTAAACAGTAATCTGGAAGCATCACATACAGAATGTTGAAGCACATCTTCTACAAGGTCGTTGGCAAATGTGTGTACCGATGATGTCACATTTATGGCATCAGCTGTATTGGGATTCAGTTCTTTTTTATCGCTACAGCATCTGATAGTTTTGGTTGAATCTTTACACTGTGTGTTTGAATATCTTTCTTCTTCCCATGGCTGTGGTTCTGCTGCTTCCCCTGAAAGGTCTGGCTGGGTCCCATGCTTAAACACACCTTGTCTTAGCTTAGCAAAAGCATGAACCACAGCATTAATGATTAGCTCACTAGCTAAAACGTTCACCCCTTCCGATGCAGAGAACGGCATGCTAGATCTTTTGTCTGGAGCCATGTCTGCCTTATGCATTGGGTGTGATGTCTCTTCCTTCAAAACCTTGCTTTCTCCTCTCGCCATCACCTCTTTTAGAGACATTGTGACAATGTCACTCGCTAGATGATCAGAAATAGCCAACATGCGTTTCACACAACCCTCGTCTTTTACTGTTATCTCATTTGTGGTGAGAGAATGAAGGATATCTGCAGAGAGTTGAGCTGCATAGTCACTCAGCTTGGGAATGTCATTTTGAAGTCCATCATTATTAGCTTCTCTGCCCTCGTCTTCTTCTTCTAGACCTCTGTTTCTACAAAACTCCAGTGAAAGCGAGCGCATCAGCCTCACCATGAAGTCAGTGGACGTGTCAGTCGTTTGGTTTTCTAATAAGGGTTGCATTTGGTCTTTGGGGGTCGGAGGAGGGGGTGAAGGTAGAAACTCTTTAGCAAGTCCTCCCTTTAGCTTCCTTGTGAAACTGGCTCGACTCCTCATCATCTCTGGAAGTAAAGGTGTGCTTGGAGGAGCGTCAGGGTAGTCGAGAGACCCTAGACTTGCCATGCTCTTCAAGGAAGTGGCATATACTGTGGTCAGTGTGTCATCATATTCCTCCATCTTGTCTGTTTCCATTTCAAATGTGTTTTTATCACAGTAGTAGGCGGAGGAGCACAGGACTGATGCATTTTCGTAAGTTCCCTCCATAACCCCTTTATCATTTATATTTTTGGATGAAGGATCATCAGAGTGAAGTTGCCTCTCCATCTCTTCTAGTGCTTTGCAACAGACTTTTAAAGTTAACTCTTCAGCTAGCATCTCAACGTCGTCCTTTCTCACTTTGGCAGATTCGCTTGGGTCTCTGATCTTCACAGCTGAATCTATAATAGCTTTGGCTGTCATATGTGCAAATTGTTGAATGGGCTCTTTGTTCTGTTCTAATGTTGCATCTAGTAAACGACTGTATATTTCCAGTGTGTGTTGGACTGATGACGAGTTATATGCAGGTTGTGGATATGAATCACCATTGATTACTATCTGCGTAGAGTCCTGAAAATGGTCATAACAGAAACATGAAGACTTGACTTTCATCAGGTAAAGTTGCACTTTATAACATAATTTTTCTGTATGATGGTTGTTAAAAATTTGCAAACCAAAATTAGAAGAGAATAAAGTCTTTTTCTATTCTTTTTTTACAGCCTTTTAGTATATTTATATTATTACTAAATACTATACTAACATTTCTGTACTTACATCAGAGTGACCAGATTCAGAGGCAGTGACTACATCACACAATTTGAACGAGCTGCAAACCCACTCTTCATTAGTCATCTGAAAAAGAGATGGAACAAGATATGATTTAGAGATGCACAGTCAGATTTTCTTTTTTAATTGATCTCTATGGGTTGATATCAATCACGGTTGCATATAATTACATGCCTATTTTAGCATTTAAATTACTTTTGTCATCCTCCAATGCTAATTTAAAATTGAATAACACTGTTAAATGTAATCTTTAGAAAATAATCTCACAATGAACATCACATTTTCATACTTTATATTAGTTATAATTGTGTGATGTCTACTGAATTTAGTGATTTATTTGATATGTATCTAGACAAAATATAATAGAATATAATCAAATTGATTTATCTGTTATTGGCCATAACATTTCATAATTATTGCCTTATCGCTATGAGCTAGAATTGTAATATCTTAAAGTAATTTCTGAGCATGATAAAGTTTACTTTTTTTTATCTCCGGACAACGGGCTGGCAGAAGTACATTGATTTTCTAGTGCAGGGTTGGCTGATAATGCTGCTGGAATGATTTAAGTGAGTTTGAAGGCCATGCTTCTTTGGAGGTAGATCTCCAAAAACAAGACTGAGCAATCTTCTTGGGGTACATGATATTCTTTAATTATTGCTGAGGGCAAAAGAAGCCCTGAAGTACGTGTGGTGGTTTGACTGGCATCTAGTTCACCCCATAAACACCTCATTTTATCCATGATTCTGGCAGTCAGTTTTACTGTTATAGCTTATAAAGCATTTGTCTAGTTACATCCTGCTGAAAATTTAATGATAATGGTGCTGTTAGAAATCAGGAATGGAAATACATTTAAAATCAAAACAGAGATATATGTATATAACAACTAAAGAAAAACATGTCTCAAATGAGCAGAAAAAGAACCGGAAACCACAAGTGATCACCAGATTAGTTGCTGTTACAGGAACTAGGTCACGTGACAGACAGGAAAAGATGGTTGGGGATGATAGGTGCCAGAACTAAAAAAAAACCTTGTTTCCATTTACATTTAAGACATGATTCTTGATGGCAAAGTTTACCCAATGCAATGAGAAATGGAGAAGAGGCTTGTGAGTGGACGTCGGTTCAAATTTTGATAAACATCGGCTCAGCCTAACACTTTGTGTCAGTGCTCACATATTTATTTAATTTCGCAATAAATGTTACAACACCTGTTAGCTGCAGTTGGTTCAAGTTAGATTATGAGCAGATTTAAAAAGAACTGGAAATAAAAGGTCTCCTGGGTAGTGCTGTGGAGAATGTCAACTTGAAAAGTCTTTAGTTTTCTAATCTATTGTTTATTTTTCATCATAATTTGACGTTTTTAATGGAGATGCGAAACACTCAAAGGAGATCTTCTGATGAACCACAGATGATAGAGATTTTCTAAGGAGTAATAAATTGAGTGTGTAACTGCACTGGTCTAAATGCAGTGCTATTTGACATCAAATGCCCCATTAAACAAAGAAAGGGTTGATGTACAGTGTTCAATTAAATTCCATGGTATTGCTACAAGACTTTATGAAGTAAATGCATATGTGAAACACTTGGTTGCAGAATAAAGCTGGAGTGAGTGCACTTCAGATGCAGATGTTGCTTACACGGTAATCAGATGTAACCTAATGTATCAAAAATGGTTATTTAGTGATTTTCATCCCCAAGTTTCATACTTCTAAGATACAATTGAATTTATCTTGCACGGTAAAACAGGATGAACATCTTTTAAAGTATAGTAAAAAAATAATATATAGGCTAGTAAAAACAAATATAGATGATAACTGATAATAATTACCTAAATACATCAAATCACCTCGTCAAATATAAGAAAATGTATATTTCTTTTCTTTCTTTTTTACCTTGTTGAAGGAAGTCAGTCAAACAAGTTGGACTACAGCATGTGAGTGATGGGGCCACAGGCAGTTTACAGGCTGATGATTTCCTGTGTGAAACACATTTGTTGTGTCTGTGTGTGTGGGCGGCTGGGTGTGGCTTCATTGTAACGACAATAATATTCGAAATAAGCCAAGCTAATTCTTAACATTACTGAAATATTTTATGTAATAAAACCTCCGTTGGTGTCATTTAGTGATGTGTCGCGCGCGAAAGAGTCGATTCAAAAGTGAACTGTGAGAGTCGGTTCCCGTCTGAGAGCCGTTTTCCATTTTTTGTATGTTAATACGAAACTTAATAATATTATTATTTTGCTTTTGATACACTGCGCAGCCGCACGTCAAGTAGGACAACTAACTGAATGTTATTTCGATGATATTACCTCGTCACACGCACATTCACGTTAACATTGCAGAAATCAAGATGAGTTTCATATGCAAACGAAGCAGCATTTGCATGCATTTCAATAACATAGACAACATGGAGACAGAATGTAGCAGAATCAAGCAGGGTCTATTGTTATATTCTTTTTTATCTAACTTTTGTGTGTGTGTGTGTGATTTGTTTGGACTGGTTTTATTTGGGATAGTTAGATATAAATAAAATGCGGTGTACATGTGTAATAGTGTTTGATGGCTTTACAGTTTTTTTTCCAAACATAATGTTAAACTGGGACCCATCATACAGGCACACGGTTTCTCCTATCATTTCTAAGCTGATGACACACAACTCTACCTTTCATTTCAACCAGATGATCCCACAGTAGCTGTGCAAACTCAAGCTGTCTAGCGGACATCTCGGCATGGATGAAAGAGTATCACCTGCAGTTCAACCTGGCAAAGACGGAGCTGCTCGTATTCAATGCCAATCCTTCTCTACAGCACAACTTGACCATCCAGATTGGATCATCAATAATTATCCCATCAAGATCAGCCAGAAATCTTGGTGTAATCGTTGATGACCAACTGACCTTCAAAGACCACATCACAAACACAGCTTGATCATGCAGTTTTGCACTATCAACAATATCAGGAGGATCAGACCTTTCCCTAACTGAGCAAGCAACACAACTTCTCATCCAGGCTATGGTCATTTCTAGGATTGATTATTGCAATGCTCTTCTGGTTGGATTTCCATCATGTGCAATCAAACCCCAACAACTGATCCAGAACTCTGCAGCACGTCTTATTTTCAACAAGCCCCAAAAGGGTCCATGTCACACCTCTCTTTATCTCTCTGCACTGGCCACCACTTGCTCTTCTCATCAAGTTCAAGGCATTGACACTTGCTTACAGATCTACCACAGGCTCACCACCCTCCTACTTTCACTCGCTACTACAAATCTATACCCCAACCGAAAATCTATGATTGTTTAATGAGCGACAACTCGTAGTACCATCACAGAGAGACACAAAATCACTCCCCAGAATATGTTTCTTCACAGCTCTTTGCTGGTGTAACAATCTCCTTTCCCTCAATCAGGATGCATAATCTTTGTCAATATTCAAAAGACAGCTGAAAACTCATCACTTCTTGAGCACTTAACCTCATTAAGAAAACAACAACTATGCTTTCACTTTCGTATAATCACTCCCTTTTGTAGCTTATACTACTCTAAACAATGTCTGAAACTTTGTCTTGTGAGCACCTGTGTTCATCTTCCTCTTCACAATGAATCACTTGCTGTATTCCTCAGTTCAAAGTTTCTTTGTCTGCTAAATGAATAAATGTAAGGTTTACTATTATTACGTTGAATAACTTATGTGAAGATATGTACATACACAGGCCGAAAATTACTAAATTTGGCTGAACTTAAACAGCGAGAAGTGGTACTAAATGAAGAACCGTTTGGGAGCTGAAAGGCTCAGGTCTTATTTCTGAGCTGAGCCAAATGAATCGGTTCCATGTGCGTTATTCTACCTAACGCCCACCTATGGAATCAAAGAACGAGAACTCTCTTCCTATTGGTTGCTAAGGTGTTTTTGAAAATTCTATCGCCCCGCCCCCTAACAACGGCATCCTAGCTCGACGCTCATTGGCCTAAACCGAGATGCAGTCGGCCAATCACATCACTGCGTGCAGTTTTGGACGCATGCAGACGAAAGTGCGGTGTGTTTCTGTTTCAACTGGACAGCTTGTCGCGAATGTTTGCACTTATATTCTTTCAAAATACTTTCCTACTTTAATTGAGGTTGTTCGGCGTGCCCTGAAAAGGTAAGATTTGTAATCTCTCGAAAAACTACGAAACGATCGCCGCATGCTGTTGTTCTTTGACCTGATGCATCCTGCGATCAAAACAACTATACCGATCTTTGTTTGAATGTTTTGTAACCTCGTGGAGCACAACGAGATATTATGTATGTGAGATATAAGTGTGCACTATGCACTTAAGTGCGCATGGTGACCTTTAGTTCTTGTTTGTTAAGCTGACGTTCGAAACCGGATAAAACTGTGAAGGATCAGAACAGCGGAATAAGATGCCGTTTTCCAGAGGAAAGAAGCCCAGCACTAGCAAAATCCCCAAACATCACCCCAAAGGACTGGGTAACCAGGTATACAGAAGGATCAGATTTAGATCTTTGCTGATATGATTGTTGTTGATCTGATTCATCTTGTGTTTATGTGTTTAAGGAGGATGGGCCCCAGACAAAGCGTTCCTCATCTTCTCCCCAAGGGGCCCCTAAGAAAAGAACTGCTTTTGTGGACATTACCAATGTACGGGTGCCATTTGAAATTCATTATGGATATTTTTGTATACATGTACCACAGCTTTATTGCTTTCATATGTTGCCTGACTAGGCTGTCTCTCAGTGTTTTTTGACCCCTGGGTTTGGTTCTGATGAGGTCAAACCAGTAAGTGTTGAGCGTTTGACTTGTAACCCCACTAACACCAGCAGTGTAAATGAATGATGCAAATCAGCATGCCTGATAGTCATGACGTAATTGAAACCACAGTCACATCGGACCACTAAATCACAGAATATTCACAAAAGCAGGAGATCCTGACTTTTAATAGCTCAGATAGGCACTCCTGTGGTGGGTATGGGTTTCCAGGTGAGGTGCTCTCATATTCAAATTGTAGTGATGGCTCTTTTCACCATTGTCTAACACCTTGTATTCATTCTCTCTGTTTCTCAGATCAAACCAAGTTGATTGATTTTGGTTTGACTTGTGCTTATTTAAACAAATCTTCAATCTTTTTGGCTGACATTTAGATTTTGACCCAAGGGAAATATACAAAATTTTAAAATGCACTTTAATTATAGGCACACAAGATTGAGCTAAGCAACCCCATCAAAAAGAAAGATCCTATTAAGAAACTGCAGAAAAAGCTCTCAGTATTTTCTAAGAATGATGCCAATTTAAGGTAAGTTGTATTTTACTACTCATTTATCTTTACCCTACCGTACATTGAGGTGTTCTGAGAGTACTTTGTGATGATGGTCCCAGAATTATCTGATTTCATATCTTTACTTCCTTCAGATCTGTGGTCAGTTCAGAGGAAAAGTTGGAGGAGCTGAAGAATGTGGAGTCAGAGCCCTCTTCTGAAGCCTCAATTCCTCCACACCTCCTGCCTCCGGAGGTAAAGCCTTGGTCTGCTGCATTGAAGAATTTACATGAATGCATATTGGCATAAATATCCAGTTTTTTCAAAGCGTTTGAGAATGTTTTACATAAGAGACAAATCCCACAGACATATTGCTCCCTGCATTAAATATGGATGCAGAATAAACATTTTAATTCAAATTACAGTAATCCCTAATTTATCGCGGTTAATGTGGACTGGAACCCCCAGCGAAGTAGGATCAGCCAATCAGCTCACGGGATACATCCACTCGTGCTCTCATTCGTCGATCTTGCGCCGGGATCCAATCACGTGCTTGTCTGAGTGCCAGTGGGTGTATACAAAGCCTCTGAGAGAGTTTCTCTCTTTGTCTGGCATCCTGGGAAACCGTTTCTTTCGCGCATCACGATAAACAACGCTGCTTTCCGCTATACGGCTGCTGATTTGGCGGTATTTTAGAATTTTTATATATATTGGAAAAGTCTGCAATGCACTGAGGTCACAACTTGAACTGTGAAGTGGCGAGGGATTACCTTTAAATTTGTTTTGGCTAAATTTATTTAAGGATCAAAGTTTAAATACTTTCTGCTGGGACACATTAATACATTCTTGAACATTTTAGGGCTTAACAAAAATTGGTAGGTTTTGTCCTTGTTTACAGATTTAAATACACACAAATCTACGTATCCGCTGTCTTTCAGATTCCTCCAGAGTTTGATATTGATTCTGAGCAACTCGGTGACTCCACGCATTCAGCAGAGTATGGCAAAAATATTTTTGACTACCTCAAGAGCAGAGAGGTTGGTTTAGTAGTGTTTATTGATGATCTTGCAAGTAGAGGAACAGAAAATGGCAAGCTAAAATGTTTTATTTCTTTTATTTGCAGGAAAAGTTTGTCTTGCATGACTACATGACTGATCAACCAACTCTGAACACCAATATGAGAGCAATTCTGGTGGACTGGTTGGTTGAGGTCCAGGTAAGTGTTGATATTTAACAACTTTCAGGCATAGTTTCAAATGTGATAAGTCTGGCAGAATGTTAGAACTGATGTAACATTAATCTCACTCTTTATTCTGCAGGAGAATTTTGAGCTGAATCATGAGACTCTGTACCTGGCTGTGAAAATGACGGATCATTATCTGGCTGTGAGCCCGGTCAAACGGGAGTCTTTACAGCTCATTGGTTCCACTGCCATGCTCATTGCTTCTAAATTTGAGGTAAGACATATGCTCTCTCATGATAGCTGAAAGTCATTCCATTAGACTCACATTTTTCTGGGCACAGCTGTAATTACTCAAGGACTTACTCATTTCCCCATTATCTCACTCATGCACTTACACTAGCTCATAGAAATGTAGGTATTCATTAAAAGATATATATATATATATATAAATAAATAAATATAGTGTTCAAAACGATACGCAGTAAGCGTCAACCACTGATAGTGATTTTGAATTTAAGAAAGCTGATCAAAAATCTATATGCTGAGAGCCAATATTAAAACATAACCTCTAAATACATCTGCATTAACCCACACTCGCTCTGTCTCTCATTGTGCGAGGAGTTCATGGCAGTTAGCTAAACTCCAATAGGAATGACCCGAAAACACTCAGTTCGTGCCGGTGTGCACCGTCACCTTATAATGCACTTGTTTATTCCCGGCTCAAGAACAGGATCTGGCAGTGTACAGCTCAAATTAAGCACTGAACCTAATGATTTAAAGATCTGCAGCAAAATAAAGTGAGCTTTGGTGATGGCTAAGCAAAAGTTTAATTACTACAATAGTAATTTCTCACCAGAAGTGTCATCTGAAGTGGAAATCATTGATCAAAAATCTACATCGATAAACAAACTGACCACCAGCCGCAACTGAGATGGCGTCTTTAAAATGATCAGATGAAGATATCTCAGGAAACAGCAAGTGAAGCTAACATTGGGTTCGGATTTGCCTTGATGCCATCCTACCCTGACATGCATCTTCCAAAAGCAGCAATTTTACGTTTTCAGACACAGCCTATGTTTTGAAGAGTAAATCCTCCTAAGATCACTGGAATGTTTTTTCATTGGAAGGGTATTTGATACAAAGCCAAAGAATGTGAAGTTAGAAGTGAGACCAAAGAAATAATGAAATAAGTGAATTTTAATCGTCTTAAGGTGCTCTCTGCCAGAATCATCAACAAGTGTGCCATCACAAGCACAGCAATCATCTCAGAAATCAAATTAAATGTCCAAATAAAGCTTTGGCGGGACAAATAATTTTTTTCAGTGCTGAACAAACCCTGTATTAGATGTGTACACTTAATCCAGGTTCTTTCAAATCCTATTGAAAATATCCTGAATATTTAATGTTTTTTTCTTTCTTCTTTTTTCAGACATGCAGTTTTCTCATTATGTGTAGAAATGGGATATATTTATAATGATATGCCACTTGTGTAGAAAGTATGTGAAGCAAAAATATATAGTTTAAACCACAGCATGTGGATGGTCACTTTTACATGTGAATTCTGTCCAGATATAGTTTTTAAAACATTATTTTATTTATTTGGGAGTCAAGAAATATTCTCATTCTCTCTCTCTCTTTTATATATATATAATTATACAAATTTTATTGCTTTCTTGACTCTCAAATTGGCAAATTTTATAATATTATAATATTTTTAAAACTATATCTTATATTTATTTGCACTGAACAATGACATTAAGTTGCAGTACCTCTGAGTGCTGTATTTTTGCATACTATGCACAATATACCTATTGCATGCTGCAAAAAATAGTTTTGTTTTTTGTGTGAGTTGTGAGCCGTCACCTCTCTGGTGTGTCATCACAGGAGCGGGCTCCGCCTTGTGTGGATGATTTCCTATATATTTGTGATGATGCTTACAAACGCTCCCAGCTCATAGCCATGGAGATCAGCATCCTGCAGGCGCTGAACTTTGACATCAATATTCCAGTTCCATACCGCTTCCTCCGTCGTTATGCCAAGGTAAGAGGAAACACACATATCTCTTCACTGAAAACATAGGTGGAACTCCTTTGGAGTCATCTGACACACTAGGGTTAGTTGTGTTTTATCAGTTGTGTGTGTGTATTTGTATATTTGTTTGTCAAAGAAAGAGAGAAAGACCATGCAGGGAAGCATGCCTTGGCTGACTTTGTATTTGTCAGGTATGACCTGTCACCCCTGCATATTCCCTGAGGAATCTGCCCCTGTGTGTGTGTATGACCGACTGTCTCTGGTTGTGACTGCTTGTTGCTGTCAGATCCATTCCCATTTTTAACAGCTGAATTAATTGAGCAAAGCTCCATGATTTAACAATGTCTTTTTTGTTGGCAGAGTGGCTTTGTTTACTAATTGCTCTTTTTGCAAAGGAATAAGCTTCTTTACCGCGCATTAAAAAATTATACTCAATAAGAAGTTTCATTAAGAGAACAACACAACAAAAATAACATAATTTTTAAATGGTGGCTTAGTTTTCTGAGGAAAAGCAATTACAGCATGCACACAACAGACTTATACTTATTCACTTAAGCTTTTATCCAGGGACATCCTACAAGTGATTAAAGACACAGTAGACAAACTACCCCTTTGCTTGAATGTGTTTACTGATACATTAAATATAGTTTAATCACTACAGAGGTTTTATCCTTATTTTTGTAGCCATTTAATGCCTCAGTACGCATACTGATATATGTGTGTATTACTTTTATTCAACAAGGATGCAATAAATTGATCAAAAGACGGTAAAGAAATGCTTTTTCTTAACACTTCCTATTAGTCACTGACTCCTGAAATAGTGTTTTACAGTGTCCACAAAAATACACTGCCTTAATTCACATAAGGGAACACTTAATTCACACATTGGATCTCAATTAATCAAATGTTCAATTTGAAAATCTTTATTTATTTACATTCTATAGTTTAAGATCAATGAATGTCATCACAGCAACTCATAATGTAGGTCTGTAGTGTGTATGGCCTCCATATGCATTGCTCCTGATGAGATGGTGGATGGTATCCTGGGTGATCGATTAAGGCATCAGTGACCTCCTGGACAGTATGTGGTGGTATTTGGGAGCCATATATACATACATAGTCTACCAGAGGTTTTCAATTTGATTCAGGTCTGGGTAATGTGAGGGCCAGTCAATGTCACGTGATCCGTGTGAATCTGCTCTCATCTGAGAAGATAATAGGTCACCAATGGTGGAGTTAAATTCTGGTGTTCTCTGGCAGATACTGGTCTTGCTGCTGTGTTGTTGCATTTCTACGTCCCTGTCCAGTTCTCCTTGTGTAACGCTCTGTCTCCCGTTATCTCCTCCGTGCTCTTGAAACACCAAACCCCCTTGCAATGGCACGTACGGATGTGCCAACCTGGAATAGCAGGACTGCCTGTTAAACCTGATTGGGTTTCAGGTACTTCCTCATGCTACTGACAAGGACCCTAACAAAATACAAAACTAATTATTCCTGACTTTGTGTCATACTTGTTATTAAGTGTTCTCTTAATTTCTTTGAGCTGTTTATTAAGCTACTATTTTTTTAGGTTTCTTGAGCATCAAATTAGCATATTATAATATGCTAATTTGAAATCAAGAAACATTTCTTAGTGATTTCTGAATCATCCTATGGCACCAAAGACTGGAGTAGTGATAACTGTAAATTCAGCTTTGCATCACAGGTATAAATTATATTATATATGTTTGTACGTTTATTGTATTTTTAATTCAATGAATGCGGCCTTGGTAAATATAAGATTGCTCTTTCAAAATACATAAAATCTTACTGTAGTGCTTCATCACTGAAACTTCTCTATTATTATTATTAATGGGGGATGATGACGATGATAATAGTTATTCATTATAATCTATGTAGTTTTTTTTGTTGTAGGTTATATTTATATTATCAACCATTAATTTGTATACATTTTCGAAATGTATCTGGTTTTCTTTTTTTTGTTCAATGAAATGTTTTAATAAAAAATCCATAGACTATATAAAAATAAATCTTTTTTTATAGTAGAACCTTTTATATTTTTTCCTGTTTATAGTTTTTATTTAATTTTGGAGCGTAACATCTATACGCTCTATATTAACTGCTATAGGGATAAGAGACGTGAAGCTTCTTCAAAAAAAAAATCGTTGCACCTCAGAAATAAAATACAGCACACAGGTTTAGAACAAAACAAGGAAAAGGATATAGTAAAAAAAAATATTAGATTGAGAATAGAGCATTCATGAATAAAATAAATAACTTGTACGGTTCAGATGTGTACATTGAAATGAATTTCTTTTATGGCTCACCGGAGCAATTCCTTTAGTAATTGTATGCTGTGAATTTGCCAAGAATGTAACCTTCAGAATCTTGGCAGGTTAGATCAGCTGTGTGTAATATTTCCGCAGGGCTCGAAAGTACAAGCACTGCTACTGTGTGTGTGTGTGTGTTTTGTACGTGGATAAAAACTTTACTTCTCTCTTCTCCCGGCAGTGTGTGAATGCAGGTATGGACACACTAACTCTGGCGCGCTTTATCTGTGAGCTGAGCTTGTTGGAGATGGAGTTTGTACCCATAAGAGCGTCTTTGCTCGCCTCTGGCTGTCTGCTCATTGCTCTAGTGACTAAGGATCTGGGAGGATGGGTATGTGTTCTTCTTCATGCTTTTATAATATATGCACAAGCACAGAGCTCATGAATTTTACCATTTTCACAAAATACAAGCGTTCCTTGGTGATACACACATACACTTTCACAGTGAGTTCAGCATCCTTGAGTGCTGTGATTTGGGCATTCTGTGCTCTTCGGATAGCATTAAATGAGCTAAAGCTGACGGCAGCTCTGTGATAGGCTAGTGACTGCACATTATTGATGCTAATTTCTATTGTCTCACATTCCCACTCAAACTAAGTCATGGGTTGATGACAGGTATTCTGCTTAATGAGGAGCTCTACAGAGATGTCTTTTATTCATTCATTTACATTCTCACCGGATGTCGATTCCTTCATTTCCAGCTTAAGGGCTTTTTTTTCTTTCTTTCTCACACCATGAAACATTTGGCAGATGTCTTAAAGTCACACGTCCCTTATGTAACACTCATTAGACTCTCCAAGCTTCTCAGATATCTGGCTTCACTTCACAATAACACCTCAGGGTTTGTGTGAAGATTTTGATTGATGTTCCACTTGTTTCCAGACACCGTGTTTGCATTTCCACTCTGGATACAGTGTGGAGGATCTGGCACCTGTGGTCAGAAAACTCCACAACATGCTCAGCAGCCCACCGGACAGTAAACTTGCTGTTGTCAGGAGCAAGTATGCGCACAAGTAAGTCAGCAATGCAGTTTTAAAATATGTATTTGTATTTATTTTTCATCTAAAATCCTTTGCTAGCTGTCAAGCATTCAATCCTCTATTTTTATTTTTATATACAGTAATACCTCGGTTTACGAGTTTAGTTCGTTCCCAGAGCAGCTCGTAACCCAAAATTCTCGTACACCAAAACAATTTTCCCCATAAGAATGCAATAAATCACTCGATTTGTTCCACGTGACCATAAAATCCCATTTTAAATATTTTTTTTAAAATATTTTTATTATCCTGTCGTTAGGATATTTCCAGTAAAAATGCACGTGAAGAAGCTAAGCGTTAGGACTTTTCCACAAAAAAATGTGCATGGGCGAGGGAAAAATTTGCAAGCACTCCGATACAATGGTCGTACACCGATTTGCTCGTAAATCGTACATTCATAAACCGAGGTATTACTGTGTGTGTGTGTGTGTGTATATGTGTATGTGTGTGTGTGTATATATATATATATATATATATATATTTATATTTGTTTATTATTATTTACCGCAAATACTTTAATCTACAGAGTTCTTGTTTAGGATGTTTCAGTTTGAATGCTGTTTCTAATATTTGTTTAGTTTAAAGAAATCTAAAATAATTGGTTTAAAAAAAAAACTTACAATTGTTTTATTTATCCTTAATATGCTATATATGAATATTTAGAGGGCCTAATCTTTAAAACATTGATGTTTTGATATAATAAATCATTTAAAATGGATCGTCCTTTCAGAAAAGCATTTATGGCAAATGATAGTTTGAGTAATTTAGTCAAAACTCATAAAAACAGACTCCAGTTTCTTATCTGAGTCTGAGCATGACCGCCGTGTTGTTTTGATTCTCTTGCTAAACCCGATTGGTAAAACCAATCATGTATTTCTTTTGTTACGCTTGCCAACAGCAGATTTTGATTTCTTGAAAGCATTTGAGTTATGTATCCGTTTGTTTATATCAAAATACTCCAGATTGTGGCATTTGATTAGGTCTTGAGTTATTGATTGATTTATTTTTTTACAGGGTTTTCTTTGAAGTAGCGTTGATCCCCACAGTAAATCTGGAGAAGTTGGAGGGCTTTTTGAAGTGAGCTGAAGGGAAATTTGTCATGTTTTAAACATTGTAAATAATTATATTTAATGTTATATTTTAATCTTTTGAAATAAAATCTTTATATGTGTGTAAATTTCTATGTTTATATACATGTTTTTGTATGTTCAGCTTTTTCCTTTACAAACCATGTTATTCTACTTGTAAATGTAAAAATCAGTTAACCAAAACACAAACCAGTGACCCCATCAATGTTTCAAAAGCTGATAAAATACAAAAAATCCGATCAGCTCAATATGGTCATTAGGTTTTTATTGTTGATGTTACTAAAATGGCATTTTAATGCCGTGTGTGTACATATATTTTTTTCGTGTCATGTTGTATAGTTTGCAGTGTACATTTTCTTCATCACTTTAATGGCTGTGTTTTTTTAAAACACTGAATAATTAAAAAGTTCTGTTCCATATTTGCCTGTTCCTTGCATTTACTTCAGTTGACATTAAATGCCTTTTTAAAATGCATGTAACATACTATGCTGCACTGTCGATTTACCAGTAGGAGGCAGTGTGCTTCCAGATCCTCTGTCTCCGCATCGACAGCGTGTGTCTGCGTTTAACTGTCTTCAACCACACTCAATCATTGCACCTATAGAAAATAAATAAATGACCTCCATCATACTTAAGCCCCACTGATTATTAAATCTAGGAAAGCACTCCTATTTATCTGGAGAGATTGTCTGGCTTTCTGGATGTCCAAACAGTCTCTGACGTCTATTGGTTGTTTTTGGATGCAGCTTGAGTCACAGCTGTGAGCCGGTCCAATCCATCACGCCCAACAGCGAACAACAAACCTGGTGTTTGCTCTTTTTGCTGCAACCTCTTTAGTTTTTGTTGTATGGTTTAGATGTGGATGGAAAGGGAAGAAGACAACCTTTGATTAGCCTAAGTCTTCTCGACCCTTTTCATTGGGATGGCAGAATGCTGATTGCTTGTCCTCCGGGCTTTAAAGGCTGATATTTATAATCCATGTTATTACATACAGCTCATTGATGTTTGTGCGTATCGTCCCAGACGGCATGTTCGGCCGTGCACGTTGCTGTCGGTGAGCTGCTCCCTTTGATCACTGACCGACTAGATCCTGGGCTTTGTCTTCTGAGTCCTTCACATGTCTGACTGCAAAATCAACATGCAAATCTTGATTTCTCATTAGCAGTGCACTGAATTTGTTTACTGCTAAAGGATGCCATTTATAAACGGCATGCTTAAACATTTGTGGATAAATGTCTGGTGATTCCATTAATTTGGATAAGGAGGGCCAACACATCAATATCTGGCCGGGTAAAATGGGGGGAGATATCTGTTGAATAATACATCTTTATGAAACATTCTGTCAGAGAATGCCAGATCATAAATGATCATAAATTGGTTAGATTAAGCAACAAAGATCATATCTGCGTTCTCTTTGAGGAGAATTAAAAACAGAAGTAAATGCAGTTAATTGCAGACATTTTTCTGTTATCTTCTTAATGTAGTCTGTGAGAAGGAAAGTGCAAGAGGCTGCTTGGTAAAATCGTGCAATATCAAATAATTGTAATTTTGGTAATGTCAAAACACTATACATAACCTCCAGCTTTGCTTGTTTTGAACTAATTAGTCTTGTATGGCACATCACATTTCACCTCATACTCGTTCTGCGTGCGACCTCCTTTTTATCTGTGGTAAAACAGAGTTGCGATGTTTGAACATAATTTTCGAACAATTTTCCTGTCATTTTCTCCGGGACTCCTGAGGCAATTGGGTTTCTATCCAGGATCGTTCCTGTCCAAAATAAATGCATGGAGCCAAATATGCTATTTGAGTCGCAAACACTTCATGGAGCAAATTGCCTCAAAGACTGAGGCATTTACTTAATTACAATTGAAAATTCATTACAATCAAGTTATGAAAGGCCATGCTCGACTGCGAACACATGCAGCTCTGATGGGGCACATAAACATGGCACTTACATAATAACAGGAAGCAGCTGTGTTAGTTAGAGGTGAAAAAGATCAAACTAGGAGCATGATGAATCTGAGACTTTCTGTGGTGCTTAATAATGCCTGTGTTATACATGTACAATATGTGAAGGAGGTCAACAATGTGTAACCTCCCAAATATCATCTGCTCTGCACATCTGTCTCCGAGACGGTAATTACGAGCTGAACACTCAGACTGAAGAAGATCCTACTACAGATGTATCTGTCCCAGACAGGACTAATAGCCTGTTATATGCTATTATATTATAATATATTCAAAGTAAATAATAGTATAATATTAATTAGTGATAAATAATAAATTATCTGGATGCATATCCAGCAATGTGGTCTATGAAGATCCTGGCTGTCCTGTTTATATGTTTATATTGGGAATATACCTTTAAGACGGCATATGTAGTTCTGTGCACGCTGTTCTGGTGTGAGCGCGCACTGTGAGGAGAGTGTTTTTGAGTGAGGAGAGAGATGGCCGCTGGCTGTTATATAGCATAATCTATTGTTTCTATTTTCCTTTTTTTATTTGTGATGTTTTTTCGGAGTGTTTTCTTTTTCCTGGTTTGTACTTGTGCTCTTTACATGTTTGAGAAGACTGTGCTGGTACGAAACCCATCTATAAAGCTCGTATGACCAGTTTAATCGCCTCGAGTTTCACAATTTCACTCGCAGCGTAAACACAGTCACTACACACATAAACACATTCGCTCGTAACAGACATTTCGCTCTGTCACAGTTCTGAAAGTATTGCACATGTGGTTACTATGGTTTCTTTACAAAGTCCTAAAATGCTTTGCTGCTTTTTGCCTTTAACGGTCTGCTTGAAAACAAATGCTTCAATCAGTAATGACGTCTTTGTCGATGTCAATGTAATCTGGGAACTCCTGGACGGTGAAGGCGAACTCTTGTGCCTCCTCTTCCAAGATAGTATCTGTAATTCTTGATTTTTGCACGAGTTCTTCTGCGGCTGCACGGCACTCAGCGCATGTGCAGTGAACGGTACTCGGTACTATCATTAGTCACGGGGGTCGAGATAACTGATGTTAAGTGGCGAATTTGTCCCTGTTTTGTGCTCGAGATATCAGGGTTCAGCGACATAAAATAATCGATATAGCCGACAAGAAAATGCAAAGACAAATAGGGAATTTGGCGGTTCCACTTCGGAAACGTCAACATAATAGCGAGTTAACCAAGCTCGAGATAAGTGGATTCCACTGTATATACTTATACATATAGATAACATTTAGCATTTATCAAACGCTTTTATCCAGAGCGACTAACAAAAGAGGAGAATAATAGAAGCAATTAATCCAACAACAGGGCAACAATAAGTGGCATGACCAGTCCCACTTAGTCCAGCAGAGTTTTTTTTAAGTAGATAAGAGTAAGAAGTGTTAGTATTAATGGTTGTCGAACCTTTAATATTATGTACTGTATGTAAGTGTTGTCGAAAAAAACATGCGTCTTCAGCAGTTTCCTGAAAGTGGTTACAATTTTTGCTGCTCAGGTAGAGATGGACAGGCCATTCTACCAGCTTTGAATGATCAAGTTAAATCTCTATGAAAGAGTTTTTGTGCCTCTTTGTTATGGCTCTTCACTTGAACGTAAGCTTCTGGAGTGCATGCAGGTCTGAAGTAATGAGTTTAGGTATAGGAGTGCAGAGCCAGTGGTTGTTGCAGTGGTTGCAAATTTGTAAGGAGAGGTGTAACATGCGCTCTCATCAGCTCTTGCTGCAGCATTCTGGATGCTGTCTAGTCTAGTCTGGACAGAACAAGAGCTTCGACAAGGAGTTGTCTATCATGCTTAAATAGGAAGGGCCTGATCTTCCTGATGTTGCATAAGGCAAATCTGCAGGGTTGTGCAAATCCAGCAATGTAGTCCATGAAGATCAACTGATTATCAATCAAACTCCAAGGTTCCTGGCTGTTCTGTATGGAGTCATGGTTGACGAATCTAGCTGAATAGAGTTCAGTCTCTTTCCAGTCACAGACCTTCAATAACCGAGAGCAGGGCAGTCTCAGTTTAGTGGCTGCTTTTGAAACTAGAATGGTTGCTGTCCAGAAGGTTGTCCTTGGCCAGAAACAATATATATATATATAGTTTTTTGTGATGGATATATAGAGTTACTGTAGGGGGATAGAATATACAGTTTGAACAATATAGAAGATAAATGCATATGGGAGTCCTTGTAAACCGAACTTTAGTTAAAAAATGAAACTAATAAATCTTAACAGCAACAATATATATTACAATACAATTAATATCGCATTTGTATAATACTCCGCATTTGAGAAACCAGAAGCTGAGAATATGATGGTGTAGGGGAATTTACAGTTAAGACCCGAGGACCAGATATGTTGAATGACGACCAGGAGTCAGAAGTGCAGTCAATAGAAGAAATTTTAGTGAAGTTTAGTTTGCAGTTTCATCAGCAGAAGCCAGCTTCAGGTCTCACAAGGAGTTCGTAGGCCGCCCCAAATACAATAACATTGTTACAGCAATTATACTCTAACAGAGGGTGCTAACTACGTCAATGATGACGTTTAAATGATCCTGATTGGCTAAGAAAGAAAGAAAAAAGGAAAGACAAAACTAGTAATTTTCCACACAAGAGCAGACAGTCTGAAGCTTATCTTCGTTGATCACATGGTTGACGGGTTCGTGACGTGGCTTGTCGAGAACAACAAGTTTTATGGTGCCAGCTAATCACCTCACCAATACAGACCATATTAACACACACACACACACATACAGCGTCTCCAAGGCTGAACTCGGCTCAGGCTCCAACTTTCAACAGAAACAGTACCCAAAATATTCTGATAACATTCTCTATCTGTTGAGAAGTGCTGACAATATTCATCCTTACTCTATGGAAAAATACAGAAGAGTAAAGAAAGGTTTTAACTAATAAAAATCCCTAACTTGATTATAAATCACTCTTTACAAATCATTCAAATAAGAAAGGGAAAAGAACATATGAAAAATAAAACAAAGAAACATATGAAAATTAAGACAAAGAAAAGAATATAGGTACAAATAAGAAAAATGAAAGAATATATACAAGCGGCAATGGATTTCCGAATAGTATCCTTCAATGGATGGACACGTCACAATGCTTTATCATTTGTCAATATCGGCTTAAACTGACAAAACGTTGTAAAAGCAAAAGGAGTAGACTGAGGAAAATAAAGCATTAGAGCGATGAACAAAGTGGGTGTCATTGTTCTGTTCTGTTAGTTTCTCTTTCATGGACTTTTAGTTGTATTCACCCATCATGTATTAATGTATTTGTCTTTGTTTTCCTGCCACTCTTTAGTTTCCATGGTCACTGATTATCATCACAGCTGTCTGTCATTATCACTGTGTATTTAAGTTGCAATCTTTTCAGTTCTCACTTGCCCGGTCTCATTAATGCTTGTGTTGTTTTTGCCTGCCTGTATTTATGTTCACTCATGTGGAACATTAAAGCTTTTGAACCTCATCTTCATCTTCTTCGTGTGTTCCTGGAACTCGTGCTTGACAGCGGCTATTTGCACTTAGTGTAAGTAGCCACTCAGATTATTAAAACATTAATGTCATAGTTATCCTCTGTGGTGTCCCATAAGGGAAATTCTCTTACTCACCCTCATTTTTCCCCCCACAGATTATCTCAAAGATGGCCATGGACTTGAATGTAATGCAAGAAGTAAACCATATATAGTAACCCAAAAGTTAATGCTTCAAAAACTACACAAAAAAGTAAATCCATATGACCCCAGTGGATGAATCAATGTTTTCTGGAGCAAAACGATAGAAGTATGTGAGAAAAATAATAATAATGACAGTGAGATGGTTTAAAGTTTGAAATAATTTTATTTACAAACACATATAGTTTTGCTTCAAAAGACATCAAAGTGGATTGGCGAATATAACTTTCTTTCTTTCTCTCTCTCTCTCTCACCAGGAATGTTCTATTATACAGCCAGTCATACACATCCATCTTACAAACATGGTAATCAGTGGGGATGTGCTGAGGATGTGCAATTCAGATGAATTTTGCTGTAACAGATAGATAACTGTCAGATCCTCCCCCAGTCTCACTGGCTGATTTTCTGAGTTTTTTCCTTCAGAGAAGGGAGTGGTGTGAACACTGACCTTGATGATTAAGGAGCGATGGAGTGGAATAGTAGAGAGTTTTTGCTCTGCTCCAAGCTTTGGAGATTAAGAGGGTTGAGATGAGAGCTGAGATTAACCTTTTCATTCATCTGTTAAAAAAGCTCTAGTTCAATGAACACAGGACAAACCATTATATACTATCCTTTGCATTAAACTGAAGAATAGCCTTTCAGAACCTTTGCTCGTTACTCATTCAGAAGCTTCATAACGGCTGCGTTGGGTCTAATCTCAGGGTGATGTTTGCTTGCTGCAGGTGTCATGCTGGCACTCGTATGAAACTGATTACTTGGCAGACTCTGTGAGTGGTGCATTCAGGCTGACTGTTAATCAGTACACACTCTTGCTCTCTATCTTTCGGGAATGGGTGCAAGCCGAAAAATAAGCAAAACAACGAAAAATGTGTGAAAAAGTGTTATACTGGAACTTTTAGGGTTTCAGTTTCACAATCACTTCACTGCTCTACATGGAAAAGAGATGATGGGCAATTGTCTTTTAGATGAGCGTACTCGAGTTTGATTTGTTGAACATTGAAAAGTGCATGATACATTGTTATTTTATCACATACTTATTTCACTAGATGAATTCTGTACATCGTTTCTTTTAAAGGGATGTTATTTATTTTCCTAAAACTCCACGTAACCTTCTGAGACTCTGTTCCTTGGAGATAAGAGATCATTATTTTCTG